>BJCO01724850.1:0-12707 GCA_018326465.1 Flaveria floridana | reverse complement strand
TGAAGATTTGGCGGCACTACTTATACGGGACGAAGTGCATAATCTTCACTGACCATAAAAGCTTGAAGTATTTCTTCAAGCAGAAAGATTTGAACATGAGGCAGAGACGATGGTTGGAGCTCATAAAGGATTACGATTGCGAGATCCATTACCATCCGAGCAAGGCCAACGTGGTGGCAGATGCCCTTAGCCGAAAGGAGAGACCCGAGCCGATTCGGGTGAAGGCTTATCAGCTGATTATGACCTCTGACATGACGACGTAGGTCAAGGAGTTTCAAGATGTGGCTCTGAAAGAAGAACGTCTTAACTCTAAATGAATGAGAGGTCTGGTTGCAGAATTGGGTGAAAACACTCTCGGTGTTAGAACCCGATATGGGCGAATGTGGATTGCTCGTTACGGGGATCTACGTGGAAAGATCATGAACGAGGCTCATAAGACTCGATACTCCATTCATCCCGGTGCTACCAAGATGTACCATGACATGAAGAAAGACTACTAGTGGCGGGGTATGAGACGTGATGTAGTGGAGTATGTGAGTAAGTGCCTTACTTGCTTGCAAGTGAAGGAAGAGCATGAGAGGCCGTACGGGAAGATCCAACCATTGGATATACCCGAGTGGAAGTGGGAGCATATCACCATGGATTTTATTACAAAGCTACCACGTACCCCGAAAGGGTATGACGCTATATGGGTGATAGTTGACCGTTTGACGAAGAGTGCTCACTTCCAACCAATCCGAGAGACTTATTCTTCTGAAAGGCTAGTGGATCTATTTATCAAGGAGATTGTAGCTCGTCATTGTGTGCCGTTGTATATCATGTCTGATCACGACACTCGGTTTACATCCAAGTTTTGGAAGAAATTCCACGATCCGATGGGGACGAGACTACATATCAGCACGACTTATCACCCCTAGACTGATGGTCAGTCTGAGAGGATGATCCAGAGACTCGAGGATATGCTTCGAGCATGCTTGATTGATTTCGGAGGAAGTTGGGATGACCATCTGCCGTTAGCAGAATTTTCGTACAATAACAGTTATCATGCTAGCATTGGCATGCCACCCTACGAGATGCTATATGGTAGGAAATGTAGGACAACCGTCTGCTGGGGTGATGTTGGTCAGAAAGAGTTAGGGATTATTGAAGTGATTGAGGCTACGATGGAAACACTCGAAAAGATTAAAGCCTTCATGAAAGCAGCCAAGGATAGACAGAAGTCGTATGCCAATAAGAGGCGTAGACCAATAGAGTTCCAGGTGGGGGACAGGGTTATGCTAAAAGTCTTACCTTGGAAAGGTATCATTCGGTTTAGAAAGCGGGTCAAGTTGATCCTAAGGTATCTAGGGCCTTTCCGAATCATTGCTCGGGTCGGAAGGTGGCTTATAGGTTGGAACTACCAGATGAGTTAAGTGGAATTCACCCGACATTCCATGTATCACATCTGCGGAAGTGTTTAGCAGACGAGGATATGGTTGTACCACTGGAGGACATCGAAGTGGATGAATGGCTCAATTACGTGGAGCAAGCAGTGGCGATCATTGATCGTAAGGAGAAGAGGTTAAGAAATAAAGTGGTTCCTCTTGTGTGTGTACAGTGGAAGCACAAAAAGGGATCTGAGTCTACATGGGAGGTTGAAGGAGAGATGAGGCAGCATTACCCTCATCTGTTTAAGGAATAACAGGTTTCGGGGATGAAACCTATATAAGGGGGTGGACTTGTAACACCCGGTTATTTTTAAAGATATAAAGAAAGAATAAAAGCAAAGGAAAAGAAAGAATAAAAGCAAAGGAAAAGAAAGAAAATGTAAGTTAACCCAAGTAGAGGGGTTAAAAGTGGAAAAAAGGCAAAATATCAAAAAGTTGGTACAAAAGTGAGCATGGCCGCCCACACTTGCCTGCACACTACTTCCATTTCGGTTCTAGAGAGAGAGCAGAAAAACTCTCGGAAGATTGTAGAAGAAGCAGGAAACTCGAAGTTTTTGGTAAGAAATCATGAATTTATGATGTTTTAGATATTTCTAGTTTCGGTTATGTGCCTATAAATGTTATTGTGTGCTCAGGTTGTATAAGTGTGTGTGTCTTAGGTGCTAGAAATGTCTGGGAAGCTCAAAGAAGGGTATCAAACCCGAAAACAAAACAAGGTGAGTTCTAGAATCCCCTTTTTAACATGTTTTAAACAATTTTGGGGCTGGAAAATACATGTGTATGTGTTTTTATAAAATTACGTTTCTACCCGTATGTGTGTGTGAACGTGTATGTGGATGGGTGTATGTTTTGGGAGTAAATGATGAGATGATTATGATTATGAATGTGTTATGATGCTTAGAATGTTAGCACTAAGCATGGAATTTGATTTAGGACAAATTTAGGACTGATTTATGTCGTTTAAGTGCAAATTTGATGCCCAACCGTCTGAAAAGTACCCCAACCGTCTGAAAGTTGCCTTAAAATGTGCTAAGTAAGCCCATACATCCAAAAAGGGCCAACCATCTGAACAGGGCCCATGCGTCTGGGATTCTTCAAATGCCTAAGTATCCAATTGTCTGAATAGTTCCATGCGTCTAAGTGCAAAATGGATAAGTGTAGGCCCAGACGTCCGAATAGTGCCCAACCACCTAAATGTCCATGCATCTAAGTCAGGCCCATGTGGCCGAATAGTGTACAACCGTCTAGGAGATTTGTTCAGGATGACCAAGTGCAGGGCAAAACGTCTGAACAGGGCCCATGCGTCCGAATAGGGCCCATGCGCCCAACACTTGGAATTTATTTTCAAGAATTTTGTGGGAGTCTGTGCAATTAGGGTTGGTCGATGTTTGACTAGGGTTAATAAATGTTTAATTCCAAGCATAATCATGATTGCTTTTATGATTCCTTATTACTATTATTATTATCATTTTTGTTAACCCTATTTTTAATGTTATTAATATGATTATTGTATGACTTTACGTGGTATGTTCATGATCGAGACAGAAAGTATTATCATTAATAAAGTGAAAGATTAATGATAAAGGAAAGTGGAACGTAAATGAATGAATGAAAGTCTTGCAAGCAGATGTAAAGAGTTTCACATCCTTGTTGTCATTAGCTCAACTGTGATGCGGGTTAGCTACCCCGAAGGATGCACACATGGTCAATCTTTGAGATTGACGATGAGGTGTGCGACTCTGTCTCACAAAAGACTCGGATGACGTGCAGTCCTTGAGATTGCCAATGAGGTGAGCGACCCCGTTGTCATAAAAGACTCGGATAATGTGCATTCCTTAAGATTGATAATGAGGTGATCGACTCTGTTGTCGCAAAAGACTCGGAAAGATAATGATAAAAATACGAAATGAACGAATGATGAAGATAATAGTGATATTACCTACGTGTACGTATGATGTGTGATCACATGAAAAAGTAAAGGATGGTCCTTAAACAAAAGTAAAGTATATTTATTTACAAAACTAGGACTCACTCAGTAACGCTGACTTCTATGCATTTTTCAGTTGGCAGGTAAGATGTTGCTGAGGATGGCACACGGGTGAAGCTACTTGGCGGGGCACGACTGACATCCATTCATATATGATAATACTGTTGTTTCATAATGCATTTGAACTATTATTTTGTAACACGATTAAACCATGGTGTATTGCTTAACAACAGAGTTTATAATGAAATGAATGGCTTTTGTTAAAAAAATTCCGCTGCTTAAATTTGTATTATGTAACGTTTTGTGTAATTAATGTTGTGAATGACCAACTGTGAGGTGCCCGGGATCGGGGCCTTACAATATTCCTCATCAGTCTCACATTTCCTCTTTGTCTCTTCATGGACCACATTCACCATGAACTCCTTTTCCACAAGTCTTTCTACTATATTTGTTGGAGTAGTCTCAACAACATTTCCTTTCAAAGCATAAGCAGAAGATGGAGTAACATCAATAGCTGTATCCTTACTTTCTTTAGCAGCTGGAGTAGTCTCAACAGCTTGATATTTCACTATCACTTTTGACTAGAGTGAACTCAACAGTCATTTCTTCTTTCAATTCAACATTAGCTGGAATGATCTAAACAGCTATTTCAACACAGTCTTTCATAACACAAACTTTATCAGCTTCATACTTTTTTGTTTCCACCTTTTTCTCTTTAACTTCCTTCATAATCTCATCTTCAACACATACTTCTTCACCAAACACACCATCTAAAAGATCAGAAGACATAAACTCTGCAAGTAGGTTGTCATTACCATGCTCCTTTTCTATTTCGATCTTAGCCAACAAAGCAGTGGATAGCTTGATATCAAGAATCTCTAATTGATGAAACCAATCATACTCTTCATTAGTCTGTGATACCAATGCTTTTTGTCTCTACCTCAACAGTCGCCATCTTCTTACTAGTATGAGATTGAGCAGATCTTCCCTCAGTGTATTCTCTAGCAAAGTGACTAGGTTTGTCATAGTTATAACATCTTAAACTTGACTTGTCAAACCCTATCCTGCTAGATTTGTTCAATCCAAATACTTTCCTACCAGTTCTTCGTGCAAAGTTCTTAGCACGATACACCATCATTGCCATCTGATATTTGATGTTATTTTCTTCAACATCATCAGGATTTACTTGTTGCAGATCATCAACCATGATGTTTGGTGTATTTAGTCTACCCGCAGAGAAAGCCTCATAACTGTTTATGAACGAGGTGAATAGAGCAAGATGCTCTTCTGCAATCTGGATAGTCTGTTTGCTGGGTGGTGAGTTAACAACAAATGCCTGTTGTACAGGTGGACATGGTTTACTTAGAGCATGAGAAGGGATAAATGGTTGAGCTTAGGGTAATGCCTAATCCTTGATAGCTGAATGACTACTGCTGCTTATTACTGTTATTGACACAACTAGGAATAGCTAACATAGTAATTTGGATTGATAACCATTTTGGCATACAAAGCAGATGCTTCAGCTCCTATTGTGCTAATGTAATTAGTAGCCCTTTGTTTTTCATCCATATCATAAGACTTAACGGTAGAAATCAGATCACTAAGGGACAGAGTGAACGGATCCTTGGTTCTTTTGATTGTAGTGCAGTTGTTGTTCCAGTTGTATGGAAGTGAATTTAACAACTTCTTATTCACTAAAATTTTTTGCAGTGTAATCCCTACACTCTTCATCTTTGTTATGAGTTTTATATATCTAGACATTTGTGCTTCCAAGGTTTCTCCCAGTATGTGGTTAACACATGTTAAACTGTTGGTTTAGCATATCTTTCCTGCTTTCCCTCATATCCTTATTCCCCGTAATTTGTTACTCCATGGCATCCCACAAGTCTTTATCCTTGGTCAATGCCATTCTGATAGCAGCATAGGCTTTGTCGTCAAGCTCTTTCTTCTTTATATCCTCCTCATCCCATAGGTGTTCAGGTTTAGGAATCAAATCACCCTTGTCATTCTTGAATACCGGAATGTATGGACCTTGTTAGGACTGAGTACGAACTGGTACTAATCAAAACTACGTGAAACCAGATCAAATAGTGCGGAATCCTATTTGATTGGCGATCCAATCAGGGAGAACGTTAATGCAATCAAAATTAACGATTAGAAAAAGTTAAGAATTGATTAGCAATGATTAGGAACGCTCTATGAAGTTGGAAGGGATGACTTGGACGCTCTGGGACGGCTAGGGTTGTGAATTCTTGAAGTGTCACTATTTTCCACGAATTAAGTGGTATTTATAGGTTTCAGTCTTCATTCGTATGACTGAGCCATGCGTATGGCTCAGACGTGCGACTGAGTCATACAATCCATTCATACGTACGACTGACCCACACGATTGATTCATTCATATGACTGAGCCAGTCTGATGACTCAATCGTGCGTTTGGCTCAATCTCACGGTTCAGTCGTGCGACTGTCCCATTTGCATGGTACAGTCATGCGACTGGATCATAAGCCTTAGTTAAACACAATCCTGAATCGTTAACGATACAGAACTATGTCTAACAACTATAAACCCATATAACATGTTCATGTAAGCTTGTAATAAACAATAATATAAATAGATATAGCATTCAATAACTATTAATCATTCACCAAAGGGTTTTCATTACATATATCAAAACATTACATCAATATAACAAAATGAAAGTCATTTACATTTAAGCACACTAGAACTAGAACTAGGGACATGTGTACCAACAAACTCCCCCTTGGACCTAGTTCTACCTATTCTTTGACTTCTTTTGTAAACTCTTCATATCTCTTGACTCTTTCTTCTTTTGAAACCCCAGCATGAATATCAAGTGCAAAGCATAAGCGTATAACATGTTGAAACTGAAGTGCTTGCACGATATCCAGCGTATCAAAAAATAATGGCCACTTGTACAAGGTATATACATCGTTTGCTGACAAGTTTGTGAGCCACATTGGGTCAAACACCCTTATTGTCTCCAATGTCTCCTCCCGATCCAAAACAATGACGGCTTCTCCAGTGCGCCAGTCATAGTACCACCATTTAAAATAGGGTGTAAAGTCTTGTGGCATCTCCCTCAAAGGAATACGTGACATCGTGCGTGGAGGGTGCCATTTCATGACTACTTTTGGTCTTCCTGAGATAGGGTCAACCTCTGTCTTATGAATAAACCTTCTAGGCTGTTAAGGTTTGAAGTTGACCCACCTCGTATGGTATTCCCTTTTCAATGCCTTCTCGAACCATCCTGATTTCTTTTCGGGAACTGCATAAAGCAGGTTCAAGTTAGCAAGACGGTTAAGCTCAAATCCAGGGAGAGTTTTCGGATCATGTGAGAATCTGAAATACTCTATTCCCTTCTCTCTCTTCACAGCATATACGTTTAAGTCCTCAAAATACGCCCAGCTTATGATTTTACTAGACACCTTCTGATACTTCTTTACTTTGTATAGCTTGGTGTAGGCATTAGACTTTACAGGCTCCCGCTATTTCCTCATTTCCTCCAGGCAGGCTGCCACTCAGCCTTTTTGTTTGCTAGATCAGCATCATCAGCCCGAGGAACTTCTTCTGTAGCTTCCTTTTCAGCTAAGTTTTCTTCAACCTTATCGAATGCACTGCTGCCAAATGTTTCTCCCAGATCTGGTACTACCTTGCCATCAGCGTTAGTATACTGGGATAATGGTCAGCAGTCACATCCTTGATCTCCACTTCATCGACACCTTGTAGTTCTTCATCACTGACTACATCGACTTCGGGAGCATCTTTCACCAATTCATCCAGATTCAGAGTAAACATCTCAGCAATTTGTTCATCTATCAAATCATGGATGATCTCTCCATCTTTAGGTGTATAGCTGACTGAGAATTGTACGATCCCTTGCAAATGAAGAATCATTGTCAATTGAGTCTTGATTTGTCAAAGGGTACCACATCATGCTCATCATTTGATTTAGTTGAACCTGTTAAAGAAATAAACAAACACATTAAGAAGTAATATACATTATGCACATAACACATGACAGTTCAACTTTTCATTTATTTATTTAAATTAACATTAATACATGATTTCAAGTACAAAAGTTTAATAACATATAGACATCTAAGCGTCACTTTTGCCTTGAATCATGGTCGGGTCTTCTGCAGGCGGGGAAGTAGGTGGGGTAGACGATGATGCTCCCCAGTCTTTCCTTTTCTTCGTTCTTTGCTCTTGACCACGAATAGAGGCAGATGCAGCTGCATCTCCTTCTTCTTCATCATCATCGTTCTGCCCACCTCTTGTCTCTTCTTCATCACTTCCCTCATCATCACTATCTTCCTCTTCATCATCATCATCTTCATCCTCTCCTTCTTTGATCTTCAGAGGCTCATCTTTTGTTCCCTTGAGCTTGAGCATGATCTTCTTGTTAGCAGCCTCCAACTCCTCTAACTTCTTAGCTGATTCCGTCTTGTGCTCTTGGAGTTGGGCAATCTATCATGCCTGCTGAGAGATCTGCTGAGCTTGGGAAGTATTGAGCTCCGCCAGCTGACGTAACTGAGCAGTCTTTTCTTCATCAGCGGCTAACAGCTTTAACACCATTCTGTTCAGTGCTGCCAGCTGTTCATCTACCCTAATGGAGGGTAGAGTAGATCCGTTGGGGAATGTGGAATGGGATGATGGTCCGGCTTGGTGGTTGGTGGTGGTAGCAATGGCTGTGGTGAATATAGGTGGTGGGGAATGAATGGGTGGAGAGGTATGGGGTGTCGCTGTGGAAGATGGAGGTATGGTAGTAGTAATGGGTGGTGTGGTAGTGGTGGTGGGAGGTAAACTAGTGGTGGTGGGTGGTGTAGTGGTAGAGGTGGTGGCTGTAGTGGTAGAGGTGGTAGTAATCAATGTGAATCTCGACCTCTTCCCCTTCTTCCCGTAAGGCTGAGCCATCCTCTTCTTCCATGTCCCCTTTTACACGGAGGCTCCCCCTTCGCTACTGGGTTGGTCTGGGGAGTAAGATGGATCAGAAGTAGTCTTCCCAGACCCACCCTGGCATCCACCAACCGCCCTCACACCCCTCTCAGTGGCTACGACACGGCTTCCCACTGTTCGTACTAGAGGCTCTTCGTTTGACTCCTCCTCCTCATTAGGCTAAAACTGCTAATGGAATCCAGTAGTCTCTAGACCTCCTTGGGTAGATGGTAGAGATGTAACATCAGCAGTAGTGGCCCGAGTTTGAGAGGGACCGGTATCTCCACCATCACCACTATCATCATCATCTGTGTCGTCAACCGGAAGAACTATCTGCTCAGTATCTGAATCACTGTCATCGTGGCGCCACTTTCGCCTAGCTGGCGCCACATAATCCTCCCGGGCCAGATGCCCGAACAGTCTCCTTATCGGGGGCTTCACCTGCTTGCCCCAGTACACATTCATCCGCCCGAGTGTGGTGTCATCCATCACCTCTAGGACCATAATGTCCTCTTTCTCCTTAGGCGGTGATGGGAGCTTCTGATCGATTATCATCTGCATGAATCGAGGGTACATGCAGAAGCTCTCTTTGCCCTTAGCCTCAATGTTCACCACCAGATAGGTGAAGATCATCCTCGAAAAGCTGAAAGGGTAATTTAGCACCAACGCCACGTAGGCGTTCTGCATCTGATCAGAAATCTCGTCAAAGCCTCCCTTCCGAGAGGCGATGCATCTCAGCAACACGTGGGCCAAGTACTTGAACTAGGGGCACAGGTTGCTCTTGTTGAGCACACCTGCGTTGATGTCCCTAGAGTACTTGGCTCTCAGGAAACATCCTCAAACTGTAAGGGGATGTAACCATGTGGGGCAATCAGCATCATCCCTTAACTCTAAGACAGTCCTTAGATCTTCCTCTGTGATCTCTATAGCCTCTCCAAAAATGGAGCTCCTGATACGATGGGGTTTAGAGGACCTGTCTACTACAGCGCTTTCCCAGAAAGCCTGCTGTACTGATCTATATGGTGTGCACGATGTCGAGATAGCCCTGAAAATCCTCGATCGCCATAGAAAGGTAATGATGCCGGCAAACTCCGCTGCGTTGCGGGATGACAGGTCAAGATGAGCACAAATATTGTGCTTTGTGCTCATCGTCCACCGACTCGCCATCTGTGACACAAAGTAAATAAACATTAGTAAGTGTCAAAGAGTAACAGTTTGGTTCAATGAACTTGAAAATTTTGTTCAGTCATGCGAATGAACTATGCGACTGAGATCTAGTCGTGCGCAGAGACTGTGCGACTTAGATCTAGTCGTGCGAATGAGCTCATGCGTACGACTGAGTCATGCGACTGGGCTTAGACGTATGTTCTCTCATGCGGTTATCTCAGTCGTGTGACTGAACTCATATGCATGGTTCAGTCGTGCGATTGAGCTAGTCGTCCATCTCAGTCGTGCGATTGAGCCATTCGCATAGCTCAGTCATGCGATTGAAGTTCATCAAGGTGTCCATTCGTATGACAGACGGTTTGTCCATTAAAAATCAATTTTTTAGCAAAACTTGATGTTAAACATTGTGGATTGGCTCATTAGGTTCGCATAGGGCCGACTAAACTCCTAATAACTTTAATTTTATCAAGATTCTTAGTTTTAGTGGTCTAAAGGTCAAACTCAGTTTCGGTTCTTATTTAGGTCTTATTTCGATCGTGTTTTCGTGTAGTTACTGATTTTAAGGTATAACATTGTCTCTCAGTACCTTCAAACACAGGTCTATATAGATCAAATAAAATTTTGGTAGGGGGTGTGTGTGTCGTGTGTTTGAAAGGGCGATTGAAGTGAATGAGCGACTCTGACTGACTCCCCTCTATTTATACTTGGGTGACCTTCAGTCGTGCGATTGAACCTAGTCGCATACTTGATTCTTGCGACTGGCCCCATTCGGTCACCTCCAATCATGTGAATGAAGGTCATTCATGCGACTGTCACAGTCAGTCACCTCCAATCGTGCGATTGAGGGTCATTCGTGCGACTGACACAGTCGGTCACCTCCAATCGTGCGATTGGGTTCAAAACTTATGGTCCAATCTTAAGACTGGTCCATATTCATGGTCCAGTCGTGCGAATGTCTCATACTTATGAACTTTGACTTTATGACCATTTGAGACTTAGCCCCTTTTTGACAATTGATAACACATTTTGAGCTTTTGATCATCTCAGACATGACCATTTTGAATTACAGAACCTTTGATCACCTTAGATATGATCCATTTATCCACCTGATCACCTCAGACGTGATCCATTTGTCCACCTGATCACCTCAGATGTGATCCTTTTACTTTTTCAGAAACAAGTGATTCAAGATTTACGTTAAGTTCATTTTGTGACATTCACAGAGATGAATCTCGTAGCACAGTCCGACACTGACACACTATACATAGAACTTGAAAAACTAGAAAACTGACCTAAGTAACAAAACTAAACATGTTTTTGTGATTTTGTTAGGGTAGGGTTTAAAACACTTTAACAATCGTTTAAAAATGATTCTTCCCCTGAGCAGAACAGCCTATTAGCATTAACGTCATTTCTAAGACAGATTCATATGGAATCAGACAGGCATAAACCAATTACTTGGAACTTTTACAGATATATTGAAATGGAAAGAAACATATTTACATGTCACAGTTTCTCATTCATCTAAGACTTCTAAGCGCTAACGGGAAATCATGCTTGATCTGTTATGTAACACACGTTGATTTTGAAAATCAGGCAGTGCAGCCACAATGATTGTCAGTATACTTGCCCACTTATATCTATACACAGATTTTTGACAAACACTAGTGATTAATTAGGTGAATTAGATCAACAAGTATTTGTGTGTCGCAAAAGTATATGGTAATCAATCTTCCTCAGGAGATTTTTGAGCAGTCTAGGGAATAAGAAGATTTTGGTTCTAAGAGCTTTCAAAGAGATGCTAAGCCTCAGGTCAGTGCCATCGCACAACAGAGAGGCGCAAACAACAATGAATTCTTAGAACGGATAGATTATGTTAGGTCTCTGGTCAGTGCCATCGCACAGCAGAGAGGCACAAGACCTATCTTCTTCTTAGAGCAGTATACTATAATATACATTTCAGCAGTGACTTTTGTCATCTTTTGCTCTGTTTTTCAGGTCTTTGCACACATTTGTGGAATTTAATTGCTCCTCATCCCTTATTGGAAATTGATTGATTATGCAGATCAGGGGTACTATGGGAACCCACAACTTGTTGATTGATTTAATTTTAAGTTGAATCACCAATGCTGTCCACTAGTCTATTGTGTTGAATCTACCGACACATCGTATAATGAACTAGCACCTCCCTAGATCGACTTTTTCCATGTAATTACAGTTACAAACAAGTGTACTATCATTTTCCCAATTTGTTAGACTTAGAATTATCTGACTAACAATTTTCTGTGATTTAATTAAATTAAAATTACAAAGATTGAAAATCTTTTTGGTGTTCCAAGTAACTCGACGCCTGTGTACCATTACTTTCCATAGTGTTGAATCACATTCTTAAATTTATTGTTTTTCCCCTTTTAGCTTATCTGCCCTCCCCCTTTTTTTTAAGTAAATAAATACCGAAACTAAACTAATCTCCCCCTAAAATTCTAAAACCAAAAATCTTTTTGTGTTTTTAGATTTTTAAGACAGGAAAATTAACCTAAGAAAGTAAATGAAAATAAAAAATAAAAAGAAAAAGAAACGAAACAAGTGTCGGACTAAGCATTTGTATCTTCGGGAATTACGTCACTTTTCTTTTTCACGCCGTTGACCTCTAATAGATATAAAAATATGAGTTTATCAAACGGTTTAGTGTAGAGGTCGGCGTGTTGAAAATCCATGTTTATTTTAACCATATCAATTAATTGTTTTTCATAGCTATCACGTATGAAATGATACTTTATGCCGATGTGTTTTGTTTTAAGGTGTTAAACAGGATTTTTAGTGACAGCTATGGTAGCAGAATTATCAACAAAAATAGAGGTATTAGAAAATTGCAAACCGTAGTCCTGCATTTGCTGTTGAATCCAAATGATCTGAGAGCAGCAACTTGCAGTAGCAACGTATTCAGCTTGACATGTTGATAAGGTAACAGATGTCTGCTTCTTGCATTGCCAGGTGACTAAACGCCTTCCAAAAAACTGAGACCCTGCTGATGCTGACTTGAAGTTCATCTTGCAGCCACCGTAGTCTGAATCACTATACGCAGTTAGCTCAAAGTCATCATCATGAGGATACCACAACCCCAGTGTTGGAGTACCCTTCAGATAATGAAAATTCCTTTTCACCCC
>BJCO01724848.1:0-13267 GCA_018326465.1 Flaveria floridana | reverse complement strand
TAGTTTGCGCAACATTGTACATCTCCTTTTTTCTTATATATAGGGACTATGACACTGCTTCTCCACTACTCCGGCATCTTTCCGGTCTTGAAGATGGTGTTGAATAGGTCTGTTAGCCATTGCAGACCCTCATCTTCAAGACACTTCCACACTTCAATCGGTATGTTATCTGACCCCACCGCCTTAGCCCTTCCCATTTTCTTAAGAGCTCTCGCAACTTCGACGACTGTGATACTTCTACAATAGCACTTGGTTTGTGTCGTTGTTTGAGTTGTTTGGTCGATCTCAGTTTGCTAATGCTGCTGTAAGGGAACCTGAAATCCAGAAACTATGGGATGAAAATCAGGTTTTTAAGAAGATTGCTGAAAAGAATAACGGGGTCAGTTTTGAAGCTTATTTGAGTTTATCTTTGTGTTACAAAGTTCCTATCTCTACTCTATCTAACATGCTTGCTCTTTTGATAGGGAAATTTTATTCTTCATGATGGCCCTCCGTATGCTAATGGTGATTTACACATGGGACATGCATTAAACAAGATTTTAAAGGATATTATTAACCGGTATAAGGTTGGCTTTAACGTTAACTTTTTGCTGTACATGTGAAAAAGAATGATGCACTTTATGTGATTTATGTTTATAGAGGTACAAATAGAGTGAATACGGTGAACGTGTATCTGAACTTTTATTACATGTTTTTGACAGCTTCTTCAAAACTGTAAAGTTCATTACATTCCTGGTTGGGACTGCCATGGTCTGCCGATTGAGTTAAAAGGCAAGTTATGTTGGTTGATTAAGTTGAAAATTTCCGGTAGCTTCTACCTTTAATCATGGGTAACTTTCTGTTAAATTATCTTAGTATTGCAGTCATTGGACCAAGATGCACGAAAGGGGCTAACACCATTAAAATTGAGAGCAAAAGCAGCTAAATTTGCCAAAGCAACTGTGAAGACACAGATGGCATCATTCAAGGTCAGTTTAAACATCTAATCCGCCTAACTGAAACAGAGTAACGTCCTTGTTTTAAGGTCATACTTTTACTTGGTTACTTGTAAAATTTCCATGTTTTGGTTACATGTTCACGTTATTATATCTTTATGTAATGATGCTGGTCATCTATTATAATTATTAAGGATAGATAGAACATTAATGTATCTTTACTTTTTGTCAACAGAGATTTGGAGTATGGGCTGACTGGGATAACCCTTATCTCACCCTTGATCCAGAATATGAAGCTGCTCAGGTTATTAAGCTAAATTAGTATAAGCTATAGGTTATTTGTATTTGCTCAGTAATTATTATCTTTATTATTTTATAATTTTGGCCTTTTAGATTGAAGTGTTTGGGCAAATGGTTTTTAAAGGGTACATATATTGAGGGAGAAAGCCAGTTCACTGGAGTCCTTCATCCTGCACTGCTCTTGCAGAGGCTGAGTTAGAGGCAAGTTAATCAACTGCCTCTTGTTTGGTTTAATATTTACTCTTCCTAAATAATGTAAGAAATAATATATTTTATTTAATCAAAGTTTGTTACCTTTTCATAAGGGTGTTAAAGCTTCTTAGTTTTTAGAAATAATCCCACTCTGTTTAATCTTTTATACAGTATCCTGAGGGCCATGTTTCAAAGAGAATGTATGCAATTTTCAAGTATTAAATATTCCAACTAAAGATGAATTACTAGATGAATTTTATCCAAAGTTGTCCCTTGCAATTTGGACCACCACTCCCTGGACTATTCCTGCAAATGCTGGTATGTCTTTGTGTGTGTAATTTTGTGAAGTTATCTACATATATCTGCATGTTGATTTTTTGCTTTGTTTTTTTCCAGCTGTGACGGTGAACCCAAAGCTTCAATACGCGGTTGTTGAAGTGCTGCCCATTTCACCTGATATTGCTTCATCTTCTGAAGACAAAAGTAGGAGATTTGGTAACATTTTAAAAGGCCATGAGACACCCTTTTTCATTGTTGCATTGGATCTTGTGCCAACACTTGAAGCCAAATGGAATGTGAAGCTTGTTGTTAAAAAAAACAGTTTTGGGTTCAGAGCTCGAAAATTACAGGTACTTAATGTTTTGAATTAACTGACTGCTTTCATCAAATTGCTTATTAACTTGTTTATGTATGTATACAAATAGATATGCACACCCAATAAATGGCCAAGAGTGTCCTGTTGTGATTGGTGGAGATTATTTTACAACAGAATCAGGAACCAGGCTTGTTCACACAGCCCCTGGTCGTGGACAGGATGATTATATAACGGGCTTAAAATATGGTTTGCCTATAGTATCCCCAGTAGACGACGAAGGAAAGTTCACCGAAGAAGCTGGGATATTTAATGGGCTTGATGTATTAGGTGATGGTTATGCTGCTGTAATTAATCACTTGGATGAACGCTTATCAATTGTTATGGTAGAACCTTACAGTAAGTCATTTTATTCATCCACAAAATCTAGAGCAAACCATTTTTTTGTTATACCATTGAAATGGTTTACTAGAAATTTGAAGGGTTCTTTTTTTATTTTTTTATTTTATAGCACAAGTATCCGTATGATTGGCGAACAAAAAAGCCTACAATTTTTAGGGCAACAGCACAATTGTTTTCTTCTGTGGAAGGATTCAGGGAGGCTGCTATGGATGCCATTAACCAAGTTGCATGGATCCCATCTCAGGTGCATGAATATGTTTTATTTGATCAATTGAAGTTCACGTGATTACAACAATTAAGGTTTTTTTTCCTTCAGTTTTATGTTCAACCCACACAATGGAAGAAGTAGCAGTCCCTTTTCATTAGCAACCATTGAAATGTATCACGAAAGAATAAAAATCTAAAACTGGATAGGAGAAGAGAGAATTAAACTAATTTAATGACAGCTACAGGTTTGGTTTTTGTACGTGTGCAGTTTTTTTTTGGTTATATCACTTCTGGATCAAATTTCAGAAACTATAGATGAAGCAACTTTAGGATATTTTAGAGTGGTTTCTAGTCTGTAGATCGGCTTGATCAGCGATTTCTTCTTTCAGTTACATCAACTTTTGGTTCTTTGTATTTTTCTCTATTAAGTTTACAAGCTAAAAAATATTAATTAGTTTTGTCACTCAGGCAGAAAACAGAATTTCTACAATGACTTCCAGTCATTCAGATTGGTGTATATCTCGTCAGAGAACACGGGGTGTCCCAATTCCAGTCTTTTATCATGCAGAGACGAAAGAACCTCTGCTAAATGAAGAAACCATTGATCATATCAAGTGTAATGCAATAAAGATAAAAAAAAAAGACAATTTACTGAAGTGAACTTGTAATAATAAATTTACCTTTTGATTATTATATTTGGCAGCAATTATTTCCCAAAAGGGCAGTGATGCATGGTGGTACATGTCGGTAGAAGAATTGCTTCCTGAGAATTATCGTGATAAAGCATCAGCTTATGTGAAAGGAACTGATACAATGGATGTTTGGTTTGATTCTGGTATATTAATTACCGGTTGAAAATGGGTACTTTTTTGTACAATATAAAATTTTACATGCAACTGGACATAAAAATAAAAAGTGAACTATATATGCAGGTTCTTCATGGGCTGCTGTTTTGGAGCATAGAAATGGCCTGAATTTTCCTGCTGATTTGTATGTTGAAGGTTCAGATCAGCATCGGGGTTGGTTCCAAAGTTCTTTACTAACTAGTGTTGCAACAAAAGGTACACATTCTTAATCCAACAACATTTCTTTGTTATTATGATTATTGTTTTTATTTATTTATAAATATTTCAGGAAGAGCTCCAGATTCTGGAGTTATAACCCATGGATTTGTGCTTGCTGAGAAGGGTTTAAAAATGAGTATATCTTTGGGTAATGTTGTTGATCCACGTACTATAATTGAAAGAGGGAAGAATCAAGAGGTCAGTGATTGTTTAGCAGTGATTCGTTATTATAATAATAATCATTTTAATAGTGGAGTATTTTTTTTTTAAATCTTCTTCCAGGAAGCACCTTCTTATGGAGCTGATGTGCTAAGATTCTGGGTCTTAAGTGTAGATTATACTGGAGACGTTTTGATTGGTCCTCAAGTTCTTCGCTAAATGTCTGATATTTATAGAAAATTGAGAGGGACTTTAAGGTTTCTTTTGGGAAATCTTCATGATTGGAAAGTATGTTATGATTTTGAAATAATTCCTTTGATGTATATGGTCTAAATATTGTACACTATTAATATTCTGACTATATTTTGCAGGCTGAAAATGCCATTACATATGATGAACTTCCTGAGATCGATCAGCATGCTCTATTCCAGCTTGGAAGTGTTGTTAAAAACATTAAAGAAAGCTATGAGAGCTACCAGTTCTTCAAAATATTTCAGGTAAACTTTTTTTTCTTGATAGCAGGATTCTTCTTTTTATATTGTAAACATTATCTGTTCCGTTTCAGACAATTCAACGATTTGCTATTGTTGATCTCTCAAATTTCTACTTTGATGTTGCGAAAGACCGCCTTTATGTTGGGTAAAACTTTCTTATGATTTAATAAAGTTTGATTTTGTTTATAGTCAACTTGAGTTGACTTTGAGATGTCGACTTTTATCTCAGGGGGGCTTCAGGTTTTACAAGGAGAAGTTGTCAAACAGTCCTTGCGGTCCATCTACTGTCAATAGTGAGAGTAATAGCTCCAATACTACCTCACCTAGCTGAAGATGTGTAGCAAAATCTCCCTTTCGAATATAATATTGACAACACTGACACGACAAAATTTGTTTTCGAGTCAAAATGGCCTGATGTAAATGAAAGATGGCTGGCGTTTCCTGAGGAAGAAATTGATTTTTGGCGTTTCCACAGGAAGAAATTGATTTTTGTGGACATAAGTTTTTCATTTATGTCCACAAAAAGTTGTATTTGTTTTTGCTAGTTTATTTTGGTGTTTCGACTCCCAACATAAAACTTGATTTTTTGTTTTGACATCTTAGGTGTTAAATTTTGATGGAAGTAGTTGTTTAAAAAGTTGACTGACCAAACTGCAGGTTGAGACTCTTCCTACATTGGATGATTTACCAACAAAAAATATACCATATTCTGGAGAATATTTGATTCAAGGAGAAAATAAAATATGGATCGGAGTGTCACGTGCAAAAGGTACAAAATGTGAAAGATGTTGGAATTTCTCACCTCAAGTTGGTTCATTCGTAGATCACCCCACACTTTGCAAACGATGTTATGATGTTATTGCTGACCAACAACTTCCTGCTCTTGCAGCCGTCAGTTGACTTGTAGGTAATCTCTAGACAAAAGTAATTTTCTGTACATTAGGGAAAATGGGCGGATCTGATAACGGGTCAAACAAGGGTACTTTGTACGGATTGGGTTGGGTTGACCCAAAACACATTCAGTTAGTGTCTGCAGAACTATTAATCATGAAACATGATCAGCAATGAAAGTCTTGGATTATTCATCATAAATCATGGAACATGATCTTTAATGAAAGTCAAGTGTTAATCAACATAATGTATTCCTTTTTCACACACGTGATTCGTAACGTTTAATCTGGCATATAGTATATTCATGCTTACCTATTGGTATTGTATCAGTTGTACCGCATCTAGTCAGGGTGTGAATTCACATGCAAAAGTCGACTCCTAAGCAAAAGTTCGGGTTCCCAATAACCACTCTTCTCGTGTTTAGGATATCGCCTTGTGGTAACACTTTCCAATTTGAAATTTTGATAATACGGCTATGAATTTTGATCACCAACTTCATGGTTATTGTATACTATTGTATACTATTTATGTAAGTGATAATGTATCAATATGTTAACTATAGCGGTTATATTTGTTAACCATAAACAGTTATATTTGTGAATCCCTTATTTTTTATAATATCAACCATTACCTACATATATTTTTAGCATTATGATAAGGTTCATGTTTGGGTTAACATATCTTAAGGTATGCTCAAATAAATACGTTGATCCACCTTTGACTTGGTTTAATTCAAGTTGCTTAGTTCATTTGAGGTTGGGTCATGTCTCGCGTTTACCCATTTTTAACATATGTTTCACTTAGTTAATTGCATTTTCATTTGCATGCGCGTGCATACTTAATCATTCAGGACATACTTAAGAACTATTAGAGGCATTGGTAAGTGAGCATGTCCAGAAGAGCCATCTTTGACTATGTAGTTAATACATATAAATTGCTAAACAATTATTATTATTCTTGCTTGTTTATACTAGGTGGAGGTCATGTCACAACTTAGTTGCAACTAACTCCATTACAATGTCTATTTCTAATGCAAAGGTCAATGGCCAATGTTCAATGCTCAATATAGTTGTTCAATTAATCAGAACACCACACAAAAATGTACATAAAAGACAACCCTTAATTCTAACCTTAACAAACTTGAAAATCATGTATATATCAAACATGACTTAATATGTTTATCCAAGTCAAACATATTGACAAGTCAGAATGGTTGTCAATTATATATAAATTGTAAACAAATTAAATATATAAAGTTGTAAATTGATTAAACACAGTGAACACACATTATATTATCTTTAAATTCAACATCACAGTTTTGAACGGGTTAGAGCTATTAAATTTTAGTACCCAAACATGGTCGGTTTATGAAACGAGTTAGTAAGGTCAAGCCAAAACACAACTATTTTGTTAAACAAGTTGCACCAATCAGACCAAAACCTAAATATCTTTTTTTATCGTGTTGGTGTTGTGCTTCCAGTCATGTCAGACTCATGAATCACCAACAATAATATATATCCTTGTGATCACTTTCAACGAAAGTAACAAGTTGTATTGACATCAAAGGTCTACTTCTTATAGAAGCTAGAAATGAATTATTAGTCAATTTTTTTTGAAAAGTAGTGACAAAACTCTAAAGAGCAACAAAAAGATCAACCTAATTTACAGGCGTCGGAACGGTACACTAGTAAAGGGCGGTCTGGAAATACCCGCCTGGCATTTCATGTTGCCTTGTATAATGTTACATCATGGATCATGTCACACCATTCGTGAACATCTCAAATGCAATTCTTCCAGATGACTCAATGAATTTGGACAGTTGAATCATTTGCTGGTTGGATAAAATCCAACCCGTCTTCATCCAATGATGGAAGTTGTAAATCCTGAAATTTCAGTCAAAAAAATCCGCATAACTGATTCACTGCAGATTATGTATATCAAGAGACATGGTTTTTTAAGGTAATGTGTACCTGTGATTGTAACAATTGATTTGGCTGCTGATCTTGGGCCACCGAATAGGCTTGTGGCTGAGACATTCGATAATATGGTTCTTTTAGATCAAGTCTGCAGCTTGATGTTTGTAATATGCCTCCTTGTTCAGCACCAGGACCCCACATTTTAGCTACACAACACAAAAGGTCATATGTGGTTACATAATTGGATGTGATTTTCTAACTGATTACCGGATGTCCGGATTATTGCAACTAAATGCTGTAACAATCAGTTTCTAAGTTTTGATAATCTCATTCTGATAATAATAATAATAATCTTGTAACCAACCTGACATGGTTAGGTTAATTGTGTAGCTCTGAGCACTGTGTGCAATCATGTGAAGATGGCCAGTAATTTCTTGACCGGGCATGACATATATTGGTTGAGACAGCACACAACGTAGTTGGTACCAATGAGTTGTGGGTGCACCAGGAGCCGTGGTTAGCCATCTTTGTACAGTGCTGAGGGTAAAAAATGTAATACAGAACTTAATTAGTAAAGATGTAAATTCCACATGTGACAGTTTCAACCTTTTACTTATGAATGGGTCAATTCGAGATTCAGGTTATGTTCAATATGTAAAGAACCAAACAGATCGGAAGTCGCCAAAAGTGTAATTTAATGTATACAGCCTTCTGAATGTTTTATTCAAATAAATTAGATTTGTAATAATATAGTTTTTAAATCACATTTAACACTAAATAATTCTAAACAAAAGTTAGTCAGAAAATGATTGGTTCAACCCGACCTGACCCATGCTCAATATGCACTTAACAGCATAAAAATTTTCACCTGCCATTAAATAGAACATCAAACCAACATGCCAGACCATGTATTCTTGTGCCCACAGAGGCTGTAAATTTCAATGGTACGTCAATTTCATACAAATCCTCTTCCTGGAAACGAAAATAAAAAACAAGTGTAGCATGTACATCCAATTAGTGAAAAACATGAATCAAGCATAAATTGTTTTCCTAGATTCTACTACGTTTATAAACACAGGTTTCTCTGAGGATAACAGCATCTGTGAATTTCAATGGTACGTCAATTTCGTACAAATCCTCTTCCTGGATACGAAAATAGAAAACAAGTGTAACATGTACATCCAATTAGTGAAAAACATGAATCAAGCATAAATTGTTTCCTAGATTTTACTACATTTATAAACACAGGTTTCTCTGAGGATAACAGCAAAATATCTTTTAACGCTAAATGTTGAACTAGAACATTATAACAATGTATACAAATCCTTGAAGATGGTCAGCAGGTAAAATTATTCAGTCGTTAGCAATTAAAGATTGCAATACTCCAATACCTTGATGGTAGTAAAATTTATGATATGGGAAACTGCAGGAGCTACCAATAACCTTGGATCAAAAGCATCAACCACTGGCTGTAACACATAATCAAACACAATCTCATTTTTAATTAAGAGAAACAGAAATGTCAAGAATGCTATATCAAATATATAAAAGTCGCACGGTTGCTAAAAAGAAATTATTATAATATATGTTATGTATAATATTGTATATATGTTTGTATTTATATTTGTTATGACTTCCTTGAAGATAAACCGTTGACACATAGCAATATAGAAGGGGAAAACCACTGAAAATTATTAGCATGGTTAGGTTAATCATCCACAACCTGAAAAAGTAACTCTAGTAAAGGAAGAATGTGACCATTAAACTAAGAAGCTTCTAAAATAAGCTTGGGAACTTCAATGTGAGAAAAGGTAGCCTATTTTAAGTAATCAAGACAAACCTGTGAAAAATATCCTTGGAATGCATCTCCATGTAAAGCTGTCAAATTAACCCCATAATAGTTCTGTTGCTGCCAAAAGAGGGACTGCATAGCAAGAAGTGAGAATAAAGAATCAAGCATGCCTCTTATTGCGATAACAATATACAGAGACCACCATATGTGAATAATGATCAAGATACTCTTGATATACGAAAAGGATATGGATAAAATCCACACCTTGTTTGCGATTTCAATATAAAGATACTCATCGCTGAACGGTGCCATGTGAATTCTGCAAAATTGAAAAGAACATAGAGAATTGGGATTAATTAGCATACATCTCGACATTCTGTGTACATTATTTCTCATCCAATCCAATTATAGTGATTCTGGAGAATTATCGATTATGACGTTAGAATTGCGCTTAAAATGGCATAATAACATAATCAGGTTTTCACCACATTCTTCTTGAATCTTGATTAAAAAGCACACCATTTTCAGTTAATAAAAGACCGAGGATATGATGATCAAAAGGCTGATAGGGGAGGTAATAATTATTGTATAGTTGATGAATGTTGTAATAATGTGTTAATGCACCTAAGAGGCTCAAAGGATTAAACATTGAAAAATAACTATATTTCTTATTGCTATACCCTTTTCAATGTTTCATATACCAATCCCGGCATCAAAAAGATATGCTGTAGTAGTCATAACATGGCAATTCATTTAGTTCGCGTTTTGATTAAAATTAAAAATCACCTTCCAACAGTTGGGAACATTTTCCCATTAGGGACAAGAAATCGATCCCTTGCAATGACATATGACTCAAGCATTCTTTCATTCACTAACAGAGTTCCTGGAAGTAAGAGACAACAACACCATGGCAGTATGTGAAAAGAAACCTTCTAGATTCAGTTAAAGCAATAATAATCCAAATATTATGGTTATAATGATTTATGAGCTTACCCATAGGCTCTGAGATTAATATATCGGCTTTCTCAGGCAGTTCTACTTCTTCAACTTTGCCCTTGATAACCTACATTTTAATGGCAGCATATCCACCAAGGATAAGACACCCAAGTTTACAAGTACCTTAATTTGTACCAAGAAAGGGGCACTAACCGTAATTCTTTGTCCCAAAATAGGATTCCCAGCAACAAGCTTTTGAGCATAGTCAGCCATTTCAGATGCTTCCACAGCATAAACATGTTTTGCACCAGCCTAACAAGTATCAAGAAGGTGTGATTAGTCATTATACGTTATGTAGATGTTAGCACAGGGGTGTTTGGACGTGCATTTTATAAGTGACTAAGTGATGCTAAGTAATTAAAGTTAACGGGTTATAGAAAACAATTTTTGGATTTTAAGTAGTAATAATCAGAAGTTTAAGTATCTGCCAGATAATTTAAGAAATTACCAAAAAGGATACTTTTATTGAAAGGAGTATAGATGGTTTGTGAAATGGGAATAAAAAGACAGGCAATCAGGTTAAAATGGGGGTAATTGGGTAAATGTGTAAGTGTATTTTCTCCCTAGATGCTTAGCTTTGTTGCATTTGGTATAAAACAGGATATCCACCACAAACATTTTGAGCTCTAAATAGTCAAACATGGAATCTTGTTATTCAGAAAATAAAAACTTACTATTGCGACCTCAAGTTGCAATAATTAGGTTATCAATTTCAAAAGGAAAATCCAAACACCCTCTATAAGTATCAATTAGTACACCTGAGCAGCAAACAACGATAATATGCCACTTCCAGCACCAACATCAACCACTACCCGTCCAGCAAAATCCGCCTGATTTTCCTTAACCGCAGCATAGTAGGAACCTAAAGAATGAACATTTATTATGCAATTCAGCTAATAAAAATCCAAAAAAAATCATTTTAAACCATGCTTATTGAAATAAACTAGCACATCATACAATCACACTGTAATAGTTGCTAACATGAGCCTGTAAAAGGAGCAAGAACACGGTATATTGACCTGTCCGCACATAATCCTGCATCATATTTTGCTGATGAAGCAGTTGCCCGTAGTAATGGAAGTACATTTTAGCAGAAGATGCTTCTATTTTATCATCAAACTTGCTTTTAGAAGAAGAAATTGATCCATTTGGTAAAGTTGATTCTGTAAAAATACAATATATAAACGGATTCGTTTAGTAATAACATTTGCAGCTATAAAAATATAATTACCATAGTGTGTTACTGTCACAGAGATAATTTATTCCGTCTTCTGTTTCAGGTTACTAGTCATGTGATAAACAGAATTACAAAAGTTAAAAGAAACTATATCATCGATGTATGATATATAATGTTTGCATAAGGTAACAGACCTTGAACAATTACTTTACTTTTTGATAGCTCAAATACATCATGAAAGAAGCTACTTTCTTCCTTCTCTTTAAATTGAATAGTAATTCCCTTTGAATAAGTTTTCTGATTCAAACATGAAGATATTATTAGACTATTAGTAACAGTATACTAATGCACGCATATTGCCATACCACAAATTAAAGGTTCAAAATGTTACATGTTATCTTATATCTACAATAACATATATAAGTACTTTGTAAATATCAGAATGAAAATGCTCTCTCCGAGCATAAATAATAATAATAATAATAATAATAATAATAATAATAATAATAATAATAATAATAAAAGCTAAAAAAATATCCTTTTTGAGATATTGTTTTAGACCAATCAACTGAAAAAAGATACAAGTAATACAAGTTAATCACATTGGCCTACCTCTTTGCTGGTTTCACAACCTTCTGATACAAAAAGCGATTGACATTCACCCAACCTGAAAAGCTGAAACCCAAAAGAGCAAGACTTGAGCACATGAATACACACCAAAATTCGTTTTATCTATACCATTCGACTTATAATCTCTATTCAAGTTTCAGTTTGCACGAATCCACAAAAACAGGACCCACAATACGAAAATGAGATCAAAGGAATGGCAAACAAAAGTGCTCAGAATTACAACTCAAACAGCATATACTTTAGATTTTGTAAGGTGAATTCTGACTGCCAGACAGAGAGAGCACTACTACTTCTAGGGTTTAAATGATCATAAACTTTACTGACGAATTCAACATAGCAATGTTGCAAGGTTGATACCTCATTTCAAAAGCTTCATTTTGAAAAGCTCAGCCACATTTTCTGGCCAATGTCCGGCCAAAATTCATCTGAACAAGTCTTGAACAATTACACTAGCCCTAAACAAGCCTCAAAATCTCAAATCAACCTAAAACATGTCTAAAACCACTAAAAATTGTAATTTTTATACTATGCACCTCGCTTAAAAAGTCATCGTTTTTTAAGCGCCTTGCACCAGGCCCCCAAGGCTCACCCTTTATGCCTTGAGTGCGCCTTGCGCCTTCCTTGCGCCTTCCTTGCGCCTTTGACAGTTTAAACACGTTCCAAGTAATCAGGAGTTAACAAATCAAACAGTAGATGAAAAAAATAATGCATATCAAACCAAAACAAATCCTACTACATAATTAACTTAACCAAAACAAGCCACATGATAATATGATCACCACCTCAATGCTCAACTAATAACTTACTTCAAACAAAAAAAACAACCAAATTTAAAATACTGACCAATCAACACCGAATTAAACAACATAAGAAAGAAGAACACCTGAGTGGTTCGAAGGTCGAACTTTTGAGACAGTTGTCCGTCGAGCTCAACGAACAACTGTAACTCCGGGAACCCGGAACCCGACCCGAATGTCGCCACCAGGGGACCCGAAACATGCTTCGGAGGGTTTGAAGCGAGCAAAGTGATGGAGGCAAAAGTGAAAGCGTGACGGAGTTTGAAATCATCAGTAAGTAGAGTATTCATGATGGATTGAAGCTTTGATCCTCTTTCAGTTGGACGATTGGGTGTTCATGTATGTAAAGTTTGAATCTTTTGTGTGTAAAGATTGTGGGTTTGAGTGAATTAGAAGCTAGGGTTTATGGGTTAAAGAGGGTGTATGTCAGTTCCTTTGATGTTGGTGGTAGGGTGTTGATCATACGATTCTTGAAATTAAAAACCTAAAAATAACCACTAGAGACAAATGTTTCACTACACCTTCCATATAGAGTAATTCACATGTGAATGTTCTATGTTTTTGTTTCTATTATGAATAGAGTAACACTCAGATTTTGAATATTGAAACGTATAGAGTGAATGATTATTTTTCACTTTTACAAATGTGTTTGTTGGGAAAATGAAAGTTAAAGATTACGAAAGTGTTTTTTGGTTTATTTTAGTATTACAACTTTAAACAATG
>BJCO01724816.1:0-10025 GCA_018326465.1 Flaveria floridana | reverse complement strand
CCGTCGTCCCCCTCCGATCTCAGCCTCCGTCTCTGCCGCTTTGGCCTGACGTCACCGCCGATCTTTCGAGACAACATCCGTCGAATCTTGATCTAAAATGAGTTGTTTTACCGTCGGCAACTTCTTTCCAGATTTCCTTAAAATCATTCTTTAGATCTATCTACAAAGATTGTAGCTTTTTAGAGACCCAAAAAGGGGTAAAGATAAGGGTACAACAAGGGGTGCCTCGGAAGGGGGTTGGATTTGAAAGAATAAGATATACAATTATTTAGTACTGCTGCATCACTACGTGGCTAGATTTGAGAATAAGGACAAGGGGGACCATTAGGAAAATTCCATTTGGCTTTATTTTAGGTTTGTTAATTTGCAAAATATGTTTAGAATTGCTTGCTGCTGTATGCTATATGTGATTAGTAGCTTTGTAGATAACTTGCAAATATGTTATATTGTTTATTGTTGCAAACTGGAGCCACATCAAAATAGGAGGAGAAAGGCTCTGCATTTGGGGTTGCACTTATTAAAATTAACTTCAGTTTTCTTCGGTGAAGAAGGAGCTCCTTTAGAACAATAGGTAGAAAATCTGCCAAGAAATGAATATTAATCAAGCAAACATTCATGGTTTAGAATATTAAAAATAAAGGTTTCACCAATAATGGATCATAATATGGAAGTGATTCAATCTTATGTTCTAAAATTACCTTTGCAAGTTTTCGAAGAAATTTCTTCCCCTCTGCAGGATCATTTTCAGCAATGAAACTGCAAATCAAGAATCCAAAAAAAAAAGTAAAAAAACAGATTACGAAATTTGCAGTATTTTGTGGGTATCAATACTAACAATATAGGCTTAGAAAACAAAATGCTGCAGAAAGTTGAGTAATGGTAGCTTCACTTACTTGTGTAGCCAAATATACTAGAGGGGGATTCATCTCATACAGTTGATAAAGAACCGTTCTAACTGCTTTTTTCGTGAAACAATTGCGCAGTTTCTGCAAACACACGACTAATATGATCAACTAAAAGCAATCTGTAGAACTGCAGGGAGAAAGAAGCAAGAAAAGTACCAATTTAGCATCGTCGAAAACCTCTTCATACTGCCCACCAGAATTCGAATTCGGAGCGAAAGTTTTAGACTTTAGTTTTCTTTTCTTCATTTTCAGATTACATTTCGTGTCTGCAAATAATCTGAAACCTGAGTATTTTACTGTTTACAACTTTTATCAAACAACATAACATAAAAATTCATAAAATAGCATTGTCGCGGCATCGCGCGGCGCTAATTAACTAGTTATTATTAATAAAACATGGAAGTGTAAATATATCAACAAACATTTTTGGACTCCTTTGTATTTATTGATAGTACATTTGGTTATTATCATCCTTTAAAGGACTAAAGACTTCATTTCTCTTTTCAACGACTATTGATAGAAGAAGACAGTTTGTGTATTAATATTAAAATTCGAAAAGAACATAAATAAAAGTAATGACATTGCATAGTCTATTGCCATATTAATAGCAACATTTTCGAATGCTTTCTATTTATTGATGATATAGTTGGTTGTTATTATCCTTTAAAGTTTAAAGGAATCAATGACGTCGAATTTTTTGTCTTGCATGACTATTGATTGAAAAAAAGAAAATTTATTATTCTTTAGATTAGATGCAGAAAGTAAATAAATAAAATAAATAGTCGAAGTTATTTGTATTTTATCACCAATGTTTGTCTATCCAAAATGTTTGTCTATCCATATGACGTCACATAACAATCTATTCTTTACTCATAATACTCATTCATGCTTCTTTAGCATAAAAACATATTTACTAAATGGTCGTTATTTTAAAAGCATTTATCAAACTACTTTTTTCCTAACTAATTGCCATACTTTCCTTTATTCTTTCTTATATTTTCAGTTAATTCATCATAGTTTAACTCACCTTTTAATTTTCAACCAAACCCATTACACTCAATTTTACCTATTTAGTTTATATAAATGAAGTAGTGTAAAGAGATCAATAATGTTTACGTTGTTATTTAATACATAATAAAACAAATTAAGATAATTTTTCCAAACTATACGCCCAGTGACGGAGCTTGACCTACTCTATAGAGGGGCGGGAGCGAAAGTAAACTATATTAGGGGAGACAAATTCTATAAATATTAAAAAATTTACACTATCGGACCGAAAATTTACACTACTGGAACGAAAATTAACACTACTGACAAAAAAGAGGGCGGCTGGGCCCCCCCTCTAGCCCTCACTAAGCTTCGCCTATGTATACGCCATGTGTCATTGTTTATATATAATATTTGACGATGAATCTGACTACATAAAAATCACTCACACTAATTTGCCTAAAACCTCATATAATCGTTATCTTTATGATTATTTTCTATAACCAAATTATTTGTTATAGTAAAATAATTAGTTTTTCATATAATCTACATAATATCACAATTACGTTTTTATTACAAAATTCTTACATATATATAAATTATTAAACTTTGTACGGATTCTTAAAATTATATAAAGGTTTATAAACGTTCACAATATTTTAAAAAGTTCATAAATTCTATAATTATTTAAAATAACTAAATATAGAAAAAGGAGAACGGGAAATGAAAAGAATAAACTTTTTTAACAGGAATACAACATTGTGAGCCTGTAGAACACTAAAATACCTTTTACTAGGTTTGAACTTAAATAGTCTTTTAAAAGCAACTGTTTTTTATCAATAGTCTATCAACACATGTAAGTATGTAACAAAAAGAAAATAGAAATTGTCAAACTGCCAATTCAATCAAAAATATATTGATGCATGTAACATATTCAATAATTTTAATATACTTAAGTTATTATATTAGATAAATAATTTCCATAAATATATTAGAAGAACAACAAAAGTATATATTAAAATTTGATATACGCATAGGCGCGTGTGAGTGTGGTGTCAACGTTTTTCTTTGGATATGCATGCAAAAACATTTCATTGGCTATTTTAGGTAGACAAATATTGTCATAGAAATCACCAAGGAATTGTAGAATTATGAAAATGAGTTAATGACTACACCCACATCTTAAAATAGTCGGAATAGATAAATATCGAAGTCATTAGTTTTAAAATTTTTGATTTTTAAAAATATATCAGCGGTTTACGTAAAAAAATATCTTCTTTTTTATTGAAAATATATTGTAGTTACTTGAAACGCCATTGTTGTATTTAGTAGAACTTTATCTTAAATTCAACACATAACTTTTGATATATTTTATTATTGATTTAAGAAGAAAACGTATTGCAGTTAATGTAAAAACATAAAGAAAAATATAATATGTAGTCTAGTGGTATTGATAATTGTTTCTTATAAAATTGATATAGGTTTAAATTCAACAAACTTAGAGTTGCACGGTGTTATAAGTAAAAAATAATGTTTAAAAAATAAAGAAAAACATGGAACAATTTGCTTTAAGTCTAGCGGGACCAAATTTGTATCATTGATTAATTTCTTTTTTATATTATAACTACGTTTGTAGAAAATAGATTTTACAGTGATGTTTTTATGATAATTGTTTCTATCTGTTAATAGAAAAATGCTTTTGAAAACGTGTTCTCTTTCTAACAGAAAGAAAATGCAAATAATATGTTTTATGATTATTATATGTTAGAAAAAACATAATTAAATATTTTCTCAAAATACATCCCAAACAGATTTTAAAGTTTAGAGGTTTTAAAAACTACCCCTTAAGATTTCTAACTACACTTATTTTATAATTTTATATAATTTTACACTCAAAAAATTAGAAATGTAAAAACTAAAAAGTCACTAGATACTCTATTACTCAAATGAAAAACTAAAAGTAAAAAAATGTTTATGGTTCAAACAAACAGGTATGTATATTTTGGATAAACAGATCGGTATTATCTAATACAAAGAGGTTTAAATACAAAGTGTATTTTTGCTATAACATGTGAGAAGACACAATGAGTCAAAAAAAGTCACAAAAAAAATTATATCTCACAATTTAAATCAAATTTTAAAAAAATAATTTTGAGCTTTTGTTCCCCTAGCCGTCCTCACTAAAAAAAATAAACGAAAAATAAAAAAACTAACCTTTTTTTATTGTGTCATTTATGAAAGACACAATGACGTTATTATGTCATTATGAAAGACACAATGACGTCATTGTGTCATAAAAAGACAATGGATTTTTTTTTCTGAAAGATGACGAAGAGAGGAACAGAGATTCCGAAGTACTTTTTTGAAATTCGATTTATATTGTGAGATATAATTTTTTGTGACTTTTTAGTCTCATTGTGTCTTATCACACTATACAACAAAAATACACTTTATAGCATAACCTCACCCTGTCTAATATTATACTGTCACATTTTTTTAAACTGATTTCATATACGATCTCATACATAAATACCCATTTTATTACCCGTCCCAATGTGTTAGATTTTAAGTTTATCCGTTTGAATTGAGGTTGATTTGACATCCCATTCCTATTGGTGGAGGTTTGTAAAAATGGCATATACTTTATGCTTCCTACTGTGGATAAGAAGTATAACATGGTTGGACCCATGCAATGAATCGGTTACATAAAATGTGAAGTATGTTTACGTCATCATGCCATAAATCTTATGCAATTCGCACATTTTAAACCTTTTAAGACCTACCTCCTACAAAGTTATAATATATAGCTCCAAATTACAAAGTGAACATGTTATAATTTGAATCATTACTTGGTTAAAAGAATGTGTAACTAGATTAACTGGTTTAAACATAACAAAACGCATGCGGACATGTTATTAGCCTACCTGTTATCTGTCGGGAGCATCCACTATCCACGATTCACAAGTTAGTTTTGGTCTACGGATGATCCTGCAGATAAACAAATTGGTTAGTGATGAATGAATGGATTGCATCAAGTCTCTTTTTTAGTCCAAGGTAAAATATTCGTTTAAACTACTAATTCACAAACCATCCAATTTGAATTTCAGGATTTTATATTGCCAATGGGAATTTATAGAGAAGTTTTACTTACGTTTCCGGCATGTTTTAAGTGTAATTACTAGCGGGATCTATGTTGTTGAGTTTACCCCTTAGGTCACATGATTGCTTACAACAACCCTTTAGACCATTTATGCACCATTGATGACAATAAAGCTTGATTAGATATGTTCCTCAATACCTCAAAAGGTGACATGAGAATGCTCAAATGATTACAATCATTGTTGGGGAATTCCACATATGGTAGTGGCAATCCAATTTTTTTTTTTTTTTGAAATAGATAAACACAAAATATAAATATATTAGATAGAGTTTGAATGATCCTCTCATTGTAACACAAGTTTAGGAATGGTAAGACATGCAAATTCACCTTTTGACTCTTTTTGAAAACATTCTCATAAAGGAGTAGAACAATTACAAAACTTACCTATGATGATTGTTAACAGCAATTTATGCTTTGAAATCACCTCTTTAATACACCACTTGTCTAATTATTAATTTGCAACTGATCTTGCATGGAAAAAAAGTGTGCATTTTTATTAATATGTCAAATTCTTCCCAAACGATGTCACGAACTAAAAAATTTAGTCGCAAATGTTTTGCACATGTAAATATGTAATTTACCTCTTAATAGTTATAGTCCCACACGATCTTCTTGTAAACACAAGTCAATTCAATATGATATCATCCGAAGGTTTTCTTCTATTAAGTCATTCTGATTCTTTTAATCAAACATAAAAGTATTCCAAACTATAACTATCAAGCCCAGCGAGCCACTATACTCCTTTTGGATCAATGTACCCGCTACTACGTTTTTTATTGAGTAGTAAACAATCTCAAATCAAAGTACTTTAGTAGCTCCTACAAATTGTGTCATTGCATATTTGGATCCCTTTGGGGAAAACCTGCTACTACGTTTTTGATCGAGTCTTTACTGTGCATTTAATACCATATAAATAATGTGTTCTTAACTTAAATAAAAATATCATTATTGATAACTCTAAAGAAATGACCTAAACTCATTATAGAGGTCTTGCTATTTTTTTAAAAGTCTTTAGAATATTGGGTATACACAACTTCGTTAATATTCTCTAAAATGTTTTGTTATTTGTTTTGGTCCACGAGAACTTTACTTTTTCCAGTCAACTTTGTTTAATTGACTAATCTATGTTTAAAAAATACTAGATAAATCTTCTATAGCCGCCCATCAAACCCTCTAAATTTTGTATTTAAGCTACACCATTTGGTGTTTTCAAATTATCATTACTTATGTTTTTTTCAATTTTAATCGGGCCAACTTTCATCTCATCTTTACCCATAACATGTTCAAGGAATATAATCTCATATAATCGGAAGTCAAAACAAAAAAAAAACTAACATAAAATGTGTATCTTCTCAAAATTCTCTCATGTATCTTTCATGATATTCATCATTCTTAGAACAAATTATGATACCAATGAAAAAGACAATCACATGTTTGTCCAAGAGGTCACTCCAAAATCGATTCATGAAATGTTGTTAGTGAGTTTGTTAATCCAAATGACATCACTATTAACTTGTAATAGTTGTAAAAACTAAAAAGGCCCAAAAATTATTTTGACACAGAGTATATAAAAATGTTAAACTTAAACTGTTCATTTAAAAGACAGGTTTCAAGACAAACCATATGTCGAAACTTTTCGGATTTTTAAATTATAAACCATGAGTCAAACTATAAAAACTCCAAAACTAAGTCAACCGCCTGATTTACTTGGGCTAGGAGACTTAAATTAGTTTTATTGATTTATACATACCATTATCATCATACTATGTAGTCTGAAGATGTATATCCATTATCGTATCATATTTCTTCACTTATTATATTTTATGTTTTAAATGTTTGATTCTTAAATCATAAAACAAATCAAACATTACCCAGTCTAGAAAAGTGAGAACTTATTATTGCTGTTATTTATAAATAATATTTTATGTAAGTATTTTGTAAGTCAACAAATAAACGTATCATAGTCTATCATAAGATAATAAACAGACAACTAAGCCAGCTAGTTAGGTACCTTTATACAAAAGGCTTTCAGGATTTAAATCTTACGTTTCTAATAAACTAATCTTTAGATGATTTCTTTTAGATGTAAAATCAATATTTTTGTTTTGAGAAAATATATTTCAAAGGTGAGAATAACCAGAACTTTTAATAAATAATATTATCAAAATACTCTTAAATAACGATGTCCACTATGCACTATGTCCCCTTCAATTGTCATGTTCATCCCCCCATTTAGCCTTTAATATCATATTATTATATATTTTTTGAGTTATAAGAAGTAGTACTAGACTTTTTTTTTCCTTCCGATGTAACTTCATAAATAAAAAATAACGTTGAAATGTTGCTGCAAATTCACACGTTGATTGTAAGAGAAACAAGACATGCAAAGCTTTATATTAAAAAAGAAACATGCCATATATATGTGCGCTATGATGAGACCGGTGATAATATATTAGACTCAATGTAGAAACTATAAAAAAAATAACATTACGTTTGTAAAAGTAGGCACGTCACAACGGGAAAAACATTAAATATATAAGTAGAGTGTATAAAGTATATATATAACTAAACTTAAGGAGGTTAGAATGTAAAACTTCAATGTAATTTATGTAGCTTAAGAAATCTGACGAGTATGCATTGATGACTTGTATGATACGCTTAAACGTTTTGCGTTTTTATCTTTTAGTGTATAATCAAATCAAATCATTGAAACTTAGTTTTTTGCTAAAATCGGTTGAACTTTCTTCTGTTCCAATAAATTCCGTTAACTTTAGTAGTTTAGTTAGGTTTTCATAATCTATTTTTATAATCTATCTATACATGTACCTTTGCATAATTTGAACATTTAATATTTTGAATAGAATAAAATATCCTACCACAAAATGTATCCACGGTGACTATTAAAATTAAACGATCTTAATAAACATATAATCATTTTATTCTTTTGACTTAGATTGAACAGTTATTTAGTAAACTTTATTTTAGAAACTAAATATAGTTTATGATAAAATTTATATATTTATCTTAGAAACTAAATATACTTTATTGATAATAGTGGTACTAGAACGTATTTAGTTTATTTTTTTAACAACTCTAACTTTGTTCAACTGAATCTTTTTTAATTATATCATGTCTGGTATAGAACCCAAGACCTTTAATGTCACACCCTCAATTTCCACGAACGGGATTTTACCGTTAGGCGTGTGACAAATCAGGATCTCAGACACGGTTATATCAAACAACACTATATGAATTTAAAAATAAAGTTTGACTTCAATCAGAGTAAACAATTAATGAAATGAATATCAGTGCGGAAGCGAATAAATGAAATGTAAGCCAATACTGAAAGTTATAAATGCTAAGTCAAAACAAAATGTTCAATGCAAGTAAATAAGTTTGATGATGCATGTCCTGAGTGCGTTCCTTAATCGTGCATCATTAGCTTAAGCGTTCCTGTTACCTGAGAAAACATGCTAAAGTGTGTCAACATAAAGTTGGTGATTTCACAGGTTTAATCACAGATAAAATGTTTGTAACTGTTCGAATGATAAAGTAATTAAAGCATATCGATAGGTAGCTAGCATATAATCAAGTTACTTAGCGTTTTGAACCGAATCTGACTGTTTGTATGTTTGTTGCCTTCCCGTCACGTCTAACCAGACAGTGACAAATGTTAGGTCAATAATGCACCCGTTTGACCTCCAATCAAGCTAGCGCGACTAGCCCGGGCGGGGTTTGTCAAACCCAGTAGTACTACCCAGCATTACCTCGCTACACATTACTAACGGTTCGAGAATGTAAGGACTTTTAAGTATGTTTGCACTAACGTAACAGACGATATCAATAATACTAAAAACCATTTATAAAATATGTTTGCATGTTTTCTCCCCCAAAAAGGAAAGAAAGTAAAATAGGAGTCGTGAAAACTCACCTTGAATGCACAGCAACGAGTAAACGATAGCACAAAGAATAGAATTCCCGTTAACCTGTGTTTCATTCAGTATATATATAATCAATATTAATTATTAATCATAAATATAATAACTGTACGGTTTCGAGTTTCACGATTCGGTTACGGTGTCGTTTATCGATATTTCCCCACTCCTAAACAAGCTCAAGCATACATAAACTCAGACGAGTATGAACCCAATCATTCACACATACTCTGGCACATACATGAAGGTACCTTATATATATATACATATAAGTTATTATGTTTTCTAATGCGCATTTTACAAGATCTCAAACGTATAATAGGTCTCGAGTCATACTAGCCTAACTAGATAGTGTATATATATATACACATTTGCCGATATACAAATTTTTAGTTTTCCCCACGGTTAATACCACCACTAACCCCATTTCCATCCTCCATGCGCCTAAATTTAGATAGACATTAACACACCCCATGAATGCATGCTTACTTCCACTTTTATACACACCACCGTACTCATAATATATATATTATACACATCATCGTACTCATAATATATATATTATACACATGCACATGCACAAGACAACATATGCATATTTATATATCCATAAGCATGGAATAAACACACAATACAAAGCATACGTATACGGCATGCATAACATGCATTATTAAATCATATATATGTACACCTTTAGTCTACAATCATACTCACAGAAGCATTCAATCAAGTTGCCATATATAGAAACACCAAAACTCACACACATACATATATACAGTTGCATGCTTATATATATATACACACAAATCTCACACACATACATATATACAATCGTATGTATATATATACACACACATTGTCACACACTCACGAGCACAACCACGCTCAACAAACCGGAACCCAATCGAGGCCCCGTCGTCAAACGATAGTAACCGAACGGAATCGAAACGAACCCGGACGTATTACCATGATCAGCGAGGAGGAAACGTACCTAACCGCTTACGAGAGAGCGATGGAGTCCGTGAGTCGTCGGCGTTC
>BJCO01724788.1:0-18388 GCA_018326465.1 Flaveria floridana | reverse complement strand
AAGAGTTTCTCATTATATTGATCAAACATTACATATGTGTAAACAAAATGAAAGTCTATTACATTTAAGCTCACTAGACTAGAACTGGGGACATGTGTACCGACAAACTTTGACTAATTTGATCAGATTTTTCTCATTAATATCTCTAATGAAATGATACCTGATGTCGATATGTTTTGTCTTAGAGTGCTTGACTGGATTTTTAGTTATTGAGATAGCACTCTTTTTGGCTATGTGAATGGGAGTCTCCATGAAGTTGATGCCATAGTCTAACATCTGATTTTGAATCCACAGTAGTTGAGCACAGCAGCTAGCTGCAACAATTTATTCAGCCTCAGCAGTTGATGTAGAGACACATGATTGCTTCTTACATTGCCAGGAGATGATCCTTCCACCAAGAAATTGACATCATCCTGATGTGGATTTCTTGTTGATGTTACAACCACCATAATCATTGTCAGTATAACCATACAAGTTGAAGTCTTTGTTCTTAGGATACCAAAGGCCCAGTTTGGGAACTCCTTTGAGGTATCTAAGTATCCTTTTGGTAGCAATAAGGTGAGTCACCTTGGGAGCAGCTTCATATCTTACACATATGCATGTAGCAAACATGATATTAGGCTGCTTGCAGTGAGATACATTAGAGATCCAATGATCGCCCTATACTGATGCTGATCAGTATCCTCCCCCTCGGAGTTAGGACAAAGATTGTGATTTCTTTGTATAGGTGTCTTAGCCTGCTTACAAACTTTCATCTCAAATCTTTCTAAAATGTCCTTGACATATTTAGATTGATTTATAAAGAAGCCATCTTCCATCTGCCTCACTTGAATTCCCAGAATGAAATCCATCTTTCCCATGGAACTCATTTCAAACTTCTTTCTCATGATGCTTTAAAAGTCTTTACACATTTGGTCATTTGAGAAACCAAATATGATGTCATCAACATAGACTTGAACAAGCAACATGTCCTTCCCTGGTCTTCTTATGAATAATGTCTTGTCTACGGTGCCTCTGGTATAGCCGTTCTTCAGGAGAAAATGAGACAACGTCTCATACCACAGTCTTGGTGCCTGATGCAGCCCATAGAGAGCTTTATCTAATTTGCACACATATTGGGGGTGTTGTGGGTCTTCAAAGCCAGGTGGTTGACACACATAGACTTCTCTGTCGATGTTCCATACAAAAATGTGCATTTAACATCAAGTTGATACACCGTGAAGTTCTCAGATGCAGCAAAAGCAAGAAAGATTCTTACAGCCTCAAGTCTTGCAACATGTGCAATACCTCAGTGTAATCTATTCCTTCCTCTTATGTGTATCCTTGAACTACAAGTCTAGCTTTGTTCTTGATAATTAAACCTCTATCATCCCTTTTGTTCCTGAAAACCCACTTTGCACCAATAGGAACTTGACCAAGTGGTAGTGGACATAGATTCCACACCTTTTGCCTTTTGAATTGAAGCAATTCCTCTTGCATTGATTCAACCCAATTGTGGTCCTTGAGAGCCTCTTCTACCTTTTTAGGTTCCATTTGAGAGAGAAAGCACGAGTACAAGCAGACATTCTCATTGTGAGTTTGTCTTTTCTGGTCCTCACACCTTCTGAAACGTCCCCAATAATTTTTTCAGTAGGATGAGTGTTATGAATTCTGATTCTGGGAATAGCATCCACTTGCATAGATAGATCTAGATTTGAATGATTCATATTAGGATTATTATCATTGGTTCCAGCAGAATTTTCTATTTCATTCAATGAAGATTGATTGAATGAATGAGTAACATCATCAAATATGTTCTGTTGTAAGATAGTATCATCAGTTGCCTGTACCTCCACATAGCTATCTTTATCAGCTTGGTGTTGAGAAATGGAGTTGTCATCTGAAGTGACTTGATGCTCATTCAGTTGACAACTGGTTGAAGCTCCATTGTTTCCTGAAAGATTCAGACTTTGAGGACTTGTAGTGGTGGGAGCTTGTTCTTCATTCCTTCTTGGAGAATTTGGAAAGGGTCTGGGCAACTCAAACATTTGATCATCATTAGAGTCACTTTGTGTTCCTGTTCCTGCTGAAACATTCTCACAAGATTGTTTAGAATAGTTGGGAAACAATTCTAAGTTAAACATATGGTCAGGACCATTTCCCTTAACACAAGGAGTGTGCTCATTTATAACTATATTGGATGACTCCACAAATTGTTGATTCTTGATGTTGTATACTCTATAAGATTTGGAGCTTGAAGAATACCCAACAAAGATAGCATCATCTGACGTTTCAGCAAATTTTGCCAAATTGTCCTTTGTGTTAAGTATGGTGCATCTACTGCCAAAGGACCTTAGAAAACCAATGAACGGTGGCTTCTTTTTCCATAACTCATAAGAGGTCATTCCATGGGGCTTAACAATGAGAACCCTGTTCTACACATAGCATGCAGTGCTGATTGCCTCTGCCTAGAAAGTTAGAGGCAGCTTTGAATCAGCCACCATGGTTCTTGCAGCCTCAATAAGTGTCATGATCCTCCTCTCAGCAACACCATTCTGTTGAGGAGTTCTAGGAGCACTATATTTTTTGGTAATCCCTTTTGAGTTACAGAATAAGTCAAGAACTTGATTCTTAAACTTAGTCTCTTGGTCAGTTTTGATTATCTTTACTTTGTGATCAATTTGATTTTTAATCTTAAGAATAATAGATTTTAAGGTTTCCGCAGTTTCATCCTTAGTTCTTAAGAAGAATACCCATGTGAATCTGGTAAAATCATCAACTATCACAAAGCAATATGATTTCCTTCCAATGCTCATTATACTTGTAGGACCAAATATGAACCATGTGCAATAAGTGTAATGGGGGTAGTGATAGAGTTAACTTCTTTGGATTTATGAGACACCATATGTTTCTTCCCTTTTAGACAAGCAACACAGTTGTCTTTGCAGAGAAATTCCTTTTTAGGCATACCATGTACCAAGTTATTCTTAGCCAATTTATTCATTCTCTTAAAATTAACATGACAGATTCTTTTGTGTCATAGAGTTGACTCATCACTATTTGCTTTGGAAAGAAAGCATGATACTTCACCTAGTGGGGAAGCATTGTTCATATCCAGCTTGTACATATACCCTTTCCTGGGAGATCTAAGAAGCACCAATTCCTTAGAAATTGTTATCCCGGGTTTGAGGATAATGGACTCATGTTCTGTGAAAAGCATTTGACACTTTTGGTCACAGAAATTAGAAATACTTAAGAGATTGTGTTCAAGCTGTTTGACAAAGTGTACTTTGTCAACTGTTAACTTACCATTGGACACATACCTCCACCAGAGATGTATCCTCCGGCTTCACCTCCAAGCTAAACAGGACCTCCATTAAAATTATTAAATTGTTGAAGAAGAGATCTGTTCCCTGTCATGTGCCTGGAGCACCCACTATCAACAATCCAAATGTTTCCATTTTTAATCATATGGATGTCCCTGCACAAAGGTGAAATAGTTAGTTTTTTTGGAAACCCAAGCCTTGTTCGTCTTGGGTTCTTCCAATGATGATAACATAATTGAACCAAAGTGTAAGCATGGGGGTTCAATAGTAGTTTGGGAAGAGGAGGTTTGGACTACAACATCTTCTTTGATTTTCCATTCTATCCTTTGGTTGATCATTGAAGATGAGCTTGATGAAGCTTGGGTAGCAGAGCATTCTTCCAAAGCTTCTTTCTCTTCGTAAGAAGCTTTCAGACCATTCTCTTCCGAAGCAGTCTTCTATTCGGAAGGTTTGAGAGGTGCTTTCTTGTTCTCGAGAACTCTTTTTGGTTTGTCTTTTGAAGCTACTTTCCTTTCAGAAGAAAATGTGCCTTCTGAAGGCAACTTGGCTTCATAAGATTGCTTTCCTTTCTTCAACCTTTGAATCTGATTATGTGATCCAAATGTGATTCAAATCTGAAGGAAACAATCCTTGGCCACGTGGTTGTGCAGAGCACACATTATGCATTTAGTGTTTGCTTTGGTGGGACATGTAGATTGTTGCTTCTTGTCCTCTTCCACAGCTTTTCCTTTCTGCTTCAGATCCTTTAGTTGGATGGGAGCACTGGTATTATACTCCTGTCCTAAATCTGAGCTTCTAACCACTTGGTATCCAGCTAAGATGAAAACACCCTTTTTCCTTGGGTCAATTTTCATTTTGGACTCAGCGACCTTCTTGGCACTTCTTTTGGCTGCTTGAATATTGTTCTTTCATTGTTTGGTGGTAAGAGATTTGTTCTCAGCTGAGAGGATGAGGTTTTTTACCTTGTCCTTCTCTGTGGTGGTGGTGGCAACCATTTTAGCATCACTCATCCTCTTAAGAGATGGTGGGTCAATAGTTGGAACCTCTTACTCATCGGTACCACATCTTAGCTGTCTAATAGACACATAGGAATGTGGTGAGCAGTTTATTAGTTCCCAACCCACTCTTGTTTTGATAAAATTCTTTTGAGTGAGAAGTTGATGCAACAATGTTGTTGAAGTTATGCTCTTGGATAGCATACTTCTTTGCTTCAGCCTCAACTATTACTAGCTGGGCTTGAGCCTCAGTTAACTTCGAAACCAAATCTTTTATCTGAGCCCTGTAGTCTGAGTGCTCATGTTTTAAAGTAGATGCAGTGTTTTCTAACTCTTTAATTTTTAGTCTATAGTTAGATTTTGCTCTTTTAAAATTAGCTTTTAGTATGTTCAAAGACCCAATATCAGATTTAAGTTTCAAGTTGTAGTCCTTGTACAACTTAACCTTAACTATACAATCAGGAGTACAGAGATGTTCATATACCTTGGTATCATCTGTTTCGGCCATGAGAGCTTGAGCAGGAGTAATATCTTGCACCATAAAGCTCCAATCAACTTCTTGAGCAACGGCTGTAGTTTGCTCTGTTGGCTAGGTTACGGCTTGTGTGGTGGCATGATGTTGAGAACTTGTCTTGCTCAAGGACTAGATTTTGGAGCCTTGCATTCCTTTGCAAAATGACCAAGTTGATTACAGTTGTAAAACTTAGCCTTTGATTTGTCAAACCCGAATTTGCTACTTGTTGGGTTCTGAGGGAATTACCTTCCAGTTCTCTTGTAGAACTTCTTTGCTCTATAGGTAAGGAGATCCATTTGTTGAATAATGTCCATGTATTCAACATCATCTGGGCTGAAACACTCCAGATCATCAAAACAGAACTGGAAATCACTAGAGCATTCCTTTCAAGAGACAAAAGCACAATTTTCCAGAAAAGGACCTTGTTGTGCTTGTTGACACTTGGATTTCTCTGGGAAGTGATGTATGGTCCAGATGGACATGATGGTTGTTGGTTGTAAGTCAGGCACATCTGGGACTGGGGAGTTCTTGCACCTTCAGCAACATGTTGAGCATTGCTAACAAGAGTGGTTGAGCTCCCATTCATCTGCCGCTTATTCAGATTTTCCATCTCCATACGGTATCCATCTAGGATTCCATATAGTTCAGTCATAGTGAGTGTTCCAAGATTTTCAGATCTCTTGATAGAAACACAATAGAAAGTCCATTAATGAGGAAGAGCACTCATGAACATCCTTACTATGTCTCTCTTTTCAAGAGTCATTTCCATAGACTGCAGAGATGCTATCAGATCTATGTATCTGAAGTATTGTTGGCTCAAGTTTTCACCATCAATGTAGCTGAAATTCTTGAACTATTGCTTCAGAGCATCCTTCTTGGATTCTTTGGATTCTGAGGAACCTGAGTACATTAACTTCAAAGCATCAAAGAGTTCTTTGGCTGTAGTGCAATGCTCAAAACCTGCCATAATCGAGTTTGGTACGGCAGTGAGCAATATTGTCATAGCTTTGCTGTCAATTTCCATCTTCTTGGAGTCTTCATTAGAGTAATCTTTGACTTCCTTTTCAATCATGGCACCATCTCCAGTTGGTGATGCCACTTTTGGTATGTATGGTCCATGAGTGACGGATTTCCACATACGGTAGTATTGATACTTGATGTATCCTTCAATGCGCTGACACCAGCGCCAGAAGTTATCATGGGTGATAATGGGAGCTTTGGTCATGGTTCCTATTTCTGGTTGAATAGATTTCTGGTTAAGGGCCATTTTGGTTGAGTGAGTAAGTTTTAAGAAACAAGGTTGATTTGGGATGGTTAGATCTCACAATCAAGAGCCTGGATGCTCTAATACTAATTGCAGGATCGATATTGTTCTCTCAACACTTAGTGTTTCTCACAAACTATTAAATATCACTCGATTGATGAATGCAGAATCAATAACTCAGTTGATAATAATATAATAAGTAAAGAACACAAGAAGTGGTTTTCAAGATACTTGTATATATTATCTCTCAACTAAGTAATACAAGACTCATGCAAAAGCATGTATACTAAGTTACAATGAGAGACTATATATACTACTATCTACAGCTTGTTATACATAGATAACATGCTGGGACTTACTTCTAAATAAATACTACATTGCTAAAGGTAGGGTATCTTAGATAAAGTATTATCTAAGATAAGGTAGTCTGAATTTGACAGGTCCATGACTTACATGTTGGTTACCAACTAAAGGTGGCAGCTGTACTAACTAAGGAATGGTGAACAATAGACAAAAGTAAGGTCAATCACATGAACGTGGAAGGCATCTTGTAGAGAATCAGAGTAGGCAGCAAGTGTCAGTCGGACCATGCTTTGTCCACTGGTTCATACTGTGATTCTTCCGAAGGTAAAATAGCATCGGAAGAATAAGTTCTTCTGAACTGCTTTGTACTTCGGAAGACACAGCTTCTTCCAAGGCTTTGTCTTCGGAAGACTTTGTCTTTATTCTTTTAAGTGTTTACATACGAAGGAGATCTTCTAAGTCTAGGAAGACTGAGTTCATCCTTCGGAAGCTCTTCGGAAGATCACCATAGAAGCTCCGGAAGTTGCAGCATTTCCTTCGGAAGCTGCAGCATTGTCTTCGGAAGACTTCTCTTAGTTTGTACAGATTTCTTCTAAGTGTTGTTTTGGTTGCATCAGCCTCAATAGATCCAACACTCATTCAATTGCATTACAAAACAACAATATTATTATGCGTGAATGGATGTCAGTCTTGCCCTGCCGAGTACCCTCCCCGTGTGCCATCCTCAGCAACATTACCTGACAACTGAAAATGCTTAAAAGTCAGCGTTGCTGAGTGAGTTCTAATTTTAAAGTATTGAAAATACTTATTAAAGTTTATATATAGTAATACTCTTTCTTATCAAAATACTTTCTTTTCTTCCGTACATGAGCACTCATCGTACATACAACATGGCATAACCTTATTCTTCATTTATTATCTCACATATTCGTTCCTTTCGTATTTTATCATTATCTTTCATAATCTTTGTTTCGTACTTTATCAATATCTTTCGTAATCGTTCGTTTTGTACTTTATCATTATCTTTCGTAATCGTTCATTTCGTACTTTATCATTATCTTTCGTAATCATTCGTTTCGTACTTTATCATTATCTTTCGTAATCGTTCGTTTCGTACTTTATCATTATCTTTCACTGTCTCTAGATCCTGTCAAGCTTTTCCCCCATCGTTGCCTGAAGCCACCATTCCGGGCACAAAGCCTCATTACTATCTGGCACAAATCCGTATCATATCTTGGCACAAAGCCACATCTTATCCGGGGTCATGTGAGAAGGATCCCGTTTTGTACTATGGATCAGTCACCAAGACTGCTCCCCTTGTGTGTGAACCTTCATGGGTTAGCCAAAATCGCACGCTATAATACATACAGTTGAGCTGACAACTCTCATGAGTTGTGATCCTCCTTTTATTCTGCTTGCAAGCCTTTCTTTCATTCGTTCTTTATGTTTTGCTATCATTATCATTAATCTTATCTCTTTCTTTATTGATAACACTTTACGTTTATAATCATAAACACACCACGTAAAGTCATACATCAGTATACATAAGGAACATAAGAACTAAGCATAACCATGCATAAAATAGGCATATATAAGTCTTAGGTCAAACTAGGGTAAAAACCCTAAAAATCTGATTTCCCAAAAATTCAGAAAATTTTATCTACGTGTTGGGCGCTTTAACACTATGCAGGCGCATGAGGCCTGTTTAGGCGTTTCAACACTACTGGGCGCATGGCCCGACACAACCGTTTTTCACCTTTTAGGTGCATGAACTATTCAGGCGCATGAGCCTACACTTAGGCGCCTGAGCAAAAACTTGGGCGCATGAACACCATTGTGGTGCATCACCCCTAATACTTAGGCGTTTTTGCAAATTTAGGCGCATGAACTACTGTTTGGGCACATCAATATGCACTTAGTATTTCTAAGGCATTTTCTAGGCGGATGAGCCACTATTTGGGCGCATGACCTCACTTTAAGATTTTCTAAGGCAAATTCTTAGGCGCATGGGCCCTGTTTGGGAGCATGACCATCTACATACATGCTTCTCAGTCATTTTTCAGTCCCAAACATCAATTCAACCTGTTCTAAGCTTATACAACCGTTCTTAACATCAATCAAGATATTAACAACCATAAAACATCAAAAACACACACATATACATACGGTTACATACATATCACTTGTAAAAATGTTTTACAGGTATTATCAGCCCCAAAACTCTAAAAAACATATAAAAACCAGGGCCTAGAAACTCACCCAGGCTGCTTCCAAGTTCAACTCCTTCAAACTTGCACTTTCAAATGTTTCTAACACCTAGACATGTCAAAAAACACATAACCCAAACACATATACACACATAAGAACATATAGAACTCGGTTACATGTTCAAAATCCATAAAACCGAACCAAAAACTCATAAAACACTTACCAATTTTGATTTAAGCCCTTTTTCTCCTTGAAACTCCAAGAGAGCTTCACCTTTTTCTTCTTTTTCCTTTTTCAGTCGAAAAAAGGCAGCATCATGAACATAGCATGGGCGGCCATGCTTTTAAAAAGTGAAACATGTCCTTTTTGGTTCTATTTACACAATGCCCCCTTCAACTTTGTCTCTTTTTACTTTCTTTCTAAACATTTTTTTTCTTTTCTCATTTCTTTTCTTTTCTTTTAACCGACAAATTTCCGGGTGTTACAACATGTTTACTATCAAAAGCATCAAAGGATGTTTCCCAATTATGGCAAAGACGTTTGGGACACTCTAGTTATAACAGAATGAATCAACTTGTAAAAGGTGATCTAGTAATAGGTCTACCATAAAAGGAAATTTTCTGTACAGACCACTTCACTTCATGTCTGAAAGGCAAACAACATAGAGTGTCTTATAAGTTTAAATTGGTAAATTACAATAACACACCACTCAACTTGCTTCGCATGGACCTTTTTGGTCCAACAAACATCCTAAGCATAGGAAAGAAGCAATACTGTCTTGTTATAGTAGATGACTACTCAAGATTCACTTTCTTTCTACTACACAAGTCAGAAACATCAGAAATTATCAAAACATTTATCACTAATATTGATAATCAATTAGATCTTAAAGTTAAATCTTTAAGAAGTGATAATGGAACTGAATTAAAAAAACTCTATTTATTCTTTTTGTATAGAGAAATGAATAAACCATTATTCAGTGTAGCATGAACTCCCCAGCAAAATAGAGTAGCTGAACGGAGAAGCAAAACACTAATAGAAGCAGCCACATCTATTGTGACAACCGACCTCTAGGTCATAATTCTAACCCAGATTTACTTTCGTCATTGCCTATTTAAATAATACTAGTGTTAATATCATTTCTATCATTATCATTAGCATTAGTATAATTGTTGCTATTAGTACCATTTTTATTATTTCATATGACCTTTGTGACAATTTAACTAGACCAAGCTTTAATTTAGGAAAATTTGGTGTCCCGGGTAAATCAATTAGTCACCCTTGCAATGAAATCAAATTATTATTGAAACAATTATAAATTTTTGCATACACACATTAATTTTCAGCTAATGCATGCATAATCATGCACAAGACATATTAATTAACTAAAAACATTTACCATCTAAAATACTACACTACACAATAAATTAACACTACATAATATCAATTTACATTTAAAAATTAATACAAAAATACCCCACTACCCTCCAATCTCGGCCGCCCCCATCTCCTCCAATCACCACCCTTCTACACCACTACACACCAACACCATCAACCCTCCACTCCTCATTCATGCAAGCACACCCACTCCTCTCACTCTCATTCTCCCCCTCTCGGTTAATACAGCAGAAAACACACACAATCACTTTGAATTCTCTCCATTTTCAGCTCCATATTCGAAGAACAACACCAAACAACCATCGGCCAAGCTCAAACCAAGCAAGAAGGTGTCATTTTATGAACTTTGTGCTTGGTTCTTGCAAGTTCGAGACTCTCCAGCCTTTGTTCGACATTCTCCAGTTCATCTTGTCCCTCTAAACTCTCCAAATTGTGAACTAACACTAAGTGTAAGCATCAACACACCCGAAACAAGTCATAACTTGTGTTTTCTTCACTTTTCTCTTAAGAACCTCTTCTTTCTTTGTTATAGCATAAACTCGATGCTATCACCTTGTTCTTGAGGAGATTTTAACTTCACTAAAGGTATCTCACACGTTAGGTTGATCATTCTAGGGGTGGTGGAACCCGATTTCCACCTTGAAAACCCTATTTTTGGTGATATGTGCATCATCCAACCTTCATATCATGTTAACCTCCAAAACATGGCTTCTAATCATTTTGTTAATGGTTTATAAGAATTTAAATAACCTGTTTTGAAAGTTACAAGAGGTTTTTGGAATGTTTAGACACGAATTATAATGATTTACACTTGTCTAATGGTCCAAAATGGTGAAATCTCAATGTTGGTAACTTGTTCTTGCGTTGAATGTTGAAACCACGAACTAGGGTTATAATTTTAGTAATTTTTAGGTGACATTGGGTTTATAATGAGTTCTTAATGGCTGGAAATTTTAAATATATAGAATATTAGGCATTTTGGTCATTTTCGGAACCCGAAAAGGGGTAAAATCGGATGATATTGGTAAAACCTAACAAATATAAAAATTTATTTAGTCCAGGCCCTAAACGATATATATCTTAGAGTTAAAAACTGATTTTTATTATTTATTGGGTTAAATTGAAATTTTTATGAATTTAATTAGCAAAATAGGCCTAAACCGGAAGATTTTAAAGAAAACTTCTAAACAATTGTGTAACAAGTCTAAAACTATAGCATTCACAAAATTTCAGTAACTTAGAGACCCCAAGGTGTTAATTTGGTAAAAATTTTGAAGAAAAATCACCTAGGAATGTTCAGTTTCGAGTAAACACGCGCTTTAACGGGTAAAACGTAAAAAAACGAGGCTTACAACCAAAAGAGGCTAAAATTTCATTTTAAACCGATTAGAAGCTTATCAAAATATCCTTAAAATCATAGTTAATGGTCCAAGTCTTAAAAACATGGAAATCCATACTTAACCATTAAAACCCTACGGTTATACCATAACCGGTAACACAAAAACACAAAAGTTCTAAACCCGGACCTAAAATCTGAAGATTTGGAGTAAAGTTAACTTAAATGAGGTACTTAACTCCAAATTTGGAATTTGACCTTAAAAGTTATTTAATGCAAGAAAACAAACTTTGGGGATAGAAATTATAAATTCTAAAACTTGAGGACTAAACTGTAAATTTTGCCAAACTCTCATAACCGACTCTTGTGAAGCTACTAATCACTTGAACAACTTAATTTAACTTGTATCACTAACTTAATGGTGAAAAACTCCATATTTTCATAAGAAACCATGAGTTTCCATAAAAGGAAACTTTTTATACAAACCTTAACAAATCAAAGCCGAATTAGCCATTTAACTTCTTGGCACAACTATTACACCTTATATAAGCTTAGAACCAGTAGCTTACCACTTAAATTTTGATGCTAGGGTGCTAGGCTTGAGACTTTTCCTGGCACACGAAGAATCTTTGCTTGAAACTTAAGGTGAGTTCTAGTAATTCCCCTTTTTACTACTTTTTTGGGATGAAGCATGCTCTGTTTTAACTGAACTATTTATATGCTAAACTATGAGGCTATATGTTGTGGAGTTGTTGTTACCTGCTGATACTTGTGTCACAGTCATTAATTCTTATGTGAACCGTGAAGATCGAGTATAGGTTGGACTCACCTTAGATTAGTTTATGTGTATATTTCTATGTAATAGGATTAATGTTAGTTTACTTTTGTATGTTGATTAGTTCAGTTTATGATATTTTGTACTCCAGCAAAACTACAGCAAAACTGTGAGTGAAACTGTAGTTTTGCTCACAGTCAGCTGTCTAGTTTACCCAGCGAAACTGTTGTTTCTACCGGCAGCACAGTTCCGCAGTCAGCGAAACTGTCTACGAAAATAAGACTGCTATAAATAGAATTGATCTTGCTCATTATGGGTATCCTTGCAAAAACCGTAATCGAGTATTTGTGTTGCAAGAGTCATTTGTAAGTTGTTATTCACTGATATACATTGAGCTTATCTTCTTTTGATTGTATTGTTGCTTTATGGATTATAGTTGAATACATTTTGGTCATTATTGTTCATCTAAATCATTGTGTGTGTTGTTATTTCTGGTATTGAACGATTCAAACCTTCATTTGTACTGAAAATCGATCATATGGACCAACAAAATGGTATCAGAGCCTTAGTGCTCTTGATTGTTTGAGGTTCTTGGTTGTTTTTGTTCAATACCACTATTCCTTTAATTCTAGATCAAATTTGATTGTATTTGATATGGAAGTTAATTGAATTTTACTTGCTTTTGGTTAGGAAAGATCTGTGAATCATCAGATCTGAAATCCATTGAGATTTAGGTGATTTCAGGTTGTTTTCCGGGTTTATAGGGTTTTCAGATTCTTCCAGCGAAACTAGAGTTCTTTCTGCGAAACTGTGACATTCTTCTAGCAAAACTATAGGTGTTATACACTTTGTAGTTGTTTTCAGCTTTTCTATGAAAGTAGAAGCATTGAACAAAAGTTCAACATTGTTTGTGTCTCATTTCAAGCGAAATTGCTGTCGAAAGTACCACTGAACAAAAGTTCAAGCTTGTTTCTTGCGAAACTCTCAGCGAAACTAAGCATTTTCAAGCTTTCTGCTAGCGAAATTGCTGCCGAAATTGCTAGCGAAATTACCATTTCCTCTGCGAAACTGGTTTCTGCCAAACTAGCTCAGCGAAATTATACATTTTCTGCGAAATGGCCTTTCTCTTCTGCGAAACTAGCATGTCAAAGATGACTTCTCTCACTCTTGCTGATTTAGAGAGTGTTGCTCCTAATAGACCTCTAAGACTCATACACGGTGACAACTTTGAAGACTAGAAGAGATGACTCAAAGCCTTTTTCTTCTACCCCAATCACAACCAATGCGAATCTATCATCACCGGTCCGCACAAGCCAACGGTCACTATTGATGGTACCGTATCTCCAAACATGGATCCTGCTACATTCACCGTGAGGGATCAGAAGCTGATTGATCGAGACAAGAATGCTTTCGGAGCATTAACTCTTTGTCTTACACCTGAAATCTATAATCGATTTGCTGAACACAAGGATGCAAAATCTTTACATCATGCATTGTGTGAATTCTATGATGGAAATGAAGATCTTAAGAAGGACAAGAAAGCTCAAGCTCAGATGGAGTTCAATTCATTTGTAGGACATAAAAATGAAGACCTCACCGACATCATCGATCGATTTTTGTTAGTATCAAGTACTTTAAAGAAGTATGATGATCAGTTGGGTAATCACGAGCAGGTAAATAAGCTCCTAGACTCTCTACCACCCCAATGGAGCTTACAAGTGAGAATGTTGAAGCAAGAGAGAAAATTTGCTGATTACAAGCTTGTGGATCTAATCAACAAACTGAAATCCTTTGATTTAGATCTGAAAAGACAGGAATTTAATCAGACTATGATGCCTACATCTGGTTATACTCAGAATGCTGCATTACTGTCTTCCGCTGCAAGCTCTTCAATGCAGGCATCTCGTCAAGGTGGAGTAAACACCGGTGACTATTTTGGAGGTTGTGGTAGTACTGGGAGATATCAAGCGAACTTGAAAGCAACTGTTGAAACTTCTGTTCCATCTGAGATGATGCCTCCTTTTGGTATGTTCGTTCAGAGTTATGAAGCTCTTGTAGCTGGGGATTTGAAAGGAAAAGGGATGACGATGGAAGATATGTATCAGGTGGACCCTGATGATCTTGAAGAGACTGACATTCAATGGCAAATGGCAATGTTGACACTTAGAGCTCGAAGATTTATGGAGCGCACTGGCAGAAATAATTTTGGAGGTCAAAGTTCTAACTCCAAACGGGGTTTTGATAAGTCTAAACTGAGGTGTTTCAATTGCAAATAGTTGGTACACTTCAAACGCGAATGTCCACTGCCAATTGTCACTGACCCTGGTAATTCAGGATTTCTAAGATTAGTTTCAAGTGGGGGTAAAGAGGAAGCAAGTCACAAGAAAGAGACCGCACTGATTTCTAACTTTGATTGGAGTGCTGAAGTTGAAGAGACGAGAGAAGAGGTTAATCAAGCACTGGTAGCTGAGATTGTAAAAGAGGTGATGAAGGTCAATTGTAAGGATGACTTTGATCCATTCAAGAAATTTAACAAGGAAGTTGAAGTGTCTGCGGAGATGGAGGATGAGAAGGTGAAAGAAGGTGATATGGAAGAGATCAGGAAGGAAGGAAGTCAAACCACTGACTTAGAAAAAGAAAAGGATGATGCTGCTACCATTGTCGAGGAAAATAACTTGAGTACTCCGGTGTGTCAATGCGAGAAAGCTCTTGCAGCTGAAAAAGTGGTGATGGGACTTCCCTATGAGGAGACATCCACTAAAGTTGTAAATAGTGTGTGGGATGTTGATAGTGGATGCTCAAGACATATGACGGGACTTAAAGATCTTCTGACCAATTATCAAATAATAAATGGAGGTTACGTCGCATTCGCTGGCGACAAGAAAGGAGTGAAAATGATTGGTCAAGGAGACGTTTCCAACGGCTCTCTTACGTTAGAGAAAGTAAACTACGTACCTGAGCTTGCATTCAATCTGTTGAGTGTCTCTCAGATTTGTGATAAAAGCATTCTGGTCTTATTCAAGTCCAATGAATGTCTCTTTATGAAATCTGAGATTGATATTCCAGATAATATGGTACTAATCCGGGCTTCAAGAAAGCATGGTACATATCTTCTTGATATGAGTTCAAAGGATTCAACGTCTACCATCAGCTGTCTTTTGTCCAAAGCTTCCATCTCTGAGTCTTTCTTATGGCATCGCAGATTGGGCCACGTTAATTTTTAAAATATAAACAAACTAGTTAAAAACAATCTTGTTAGGGGATTACCTTTAAAAGACTTTTCGGTGGTAGAAAAATGCATGGTGTGCGCCAAGGGAAAAAAATATAAGAAACCACATAAACCAAAAATTGAAAATAGCATATCCAATCCCCTCGAGTTGTTACATACTGATTTGTTTGGCCCAATCAGTGTTAAATAAATTGCTAAGAAATCATTCTGTCTTGTGGTTACAGATGATTTTTCAAGACGCTCCTAGGTGAGATTTCTCGGTCATAAAGGAGAGACTGCTGAGGAGCTACAAAAGTTAATCCTTTCGATTGAAATCATAAGTAAGGGGAAGGTTATGGCGATCCGAAGTGACAACGATACTAAATTCAGAAATCAGATCTTTGATTCATTTTATGCCTCTAAGGGAATTTTAAGACAATACAGTGCTGCGAGGACTCCTCAACAGAATGGTGTGGCTGAACAAAAGGATCGCACGCTCATTAAAGCTGCCCGTACAATGTTGATTGAATCCTCCTTACCCATCATCTTTTGTGTTGAGGCGGTGAATTATGCTTCATATGTTCTAAACATGGTGTTGATAGTCAAGGACAAAATGAAGACTCCTTATGAACTATTTCATAAGAGAAAGCCTTTAATTGACTTCTTTCGACCACTCAGTTGCTCGTGCACTTTATTGAATACACAGACACAGAAGATGAAATTTGGTGCCACGTCTGACGAATGTTACTTTGTTGGCTATTCTTCTTCTCAAAAGGCTTATCGGGTATATAACAAGAGAACACATATTGTTCAAGAGTCCATTCATGTTGATTGGCAGGAATCTAATTCCTCAGATGTTCGATCTGAACCCGCATGGTTCTTTGACTCCGATATGGTGTTCAACTCGTTTAATCTTCTAGTTTTCAATGATGATGCGTCTGTCTCTCATGTTCAAACAAATATCTTTCATCCATATCCATTATCTATCGAACCTCTAGCCCAACCTACCACATCTTCGAATGATGTTACCTCAGTTGATGTTGCATCTTCTTCATCATCATTTGACCTTCCACCTCCACCTATTTTAGAATCCCTTCCCTCATCCCCTACATGTACCACATCTCAGCCAACATCTCCTATCTCTCTAATTCACTCTACCTTATCATCACCTTTATCCACTTCACCTTTAACTACCCATCAACAATCCTTTAGAAAACCTTCCATAAATACCTTACCCATGGCTATCAATTTCAAAAAACCTAAAAGATCATCCACATAATAACATCATAGGATCCATTACCGACGGAGTTCGGACGTGGAGTCAATCTGGATTGATTAACGTTTGTCTATTCTCTTGTTTTATATCACAAATCATCCCTAACAATGTTCATGCAGCTCTTCAGGACCCTTGCTGGGTTGAATCGATGCAATTAGAGCTGCAACAGTCTCGGAAACTCAAGGTGTGGACTCTGGTCGATCTTCTACCAAACAAATGCCCAATTGGCACGAAATGGGTGTTTAAAAACAAACCCGATGACCATGGCATTATGGTAAGAAATAAGTCCAGACTGGTGGTCCTGGGTTTTGCTCAAGAAGAAGGGATTGACTACACCGAAGTCTTTGCGCCTATCGCCTGTCTTGAAGCCATCAGAATCTTTTTCGCGCATGCAGCCCACAAGCAACTCAATGTCTATCATATGGATGTCAACTGTGCATTTCTTTATGGAGACATTGACGAAGAGATATATGTATGTCAACCACTTGGTTTTGAGGATCCAGATTTTCCAGACAAAGTCTACAAGCTTGATAAATCTCTTTACGGTCTTCATCAGGCCCCTCGAATTTGGTATGAGACTTTAACACAGTATCTCTTAAGCAATGGTTTTTCTCGTGGCACCATCGATATGACTTTATTTAAGAAGGAAGTAGATGGTGAGATGTTGATCGTGCAAGTATACGTCGATGATATTATTTTGGGCTCCACCAATCCAAAGTTATGTCGGGAGTTTGAGGAAGTCATGCGTAGTCGATTTGAAATGAGCATGATGGGAGAGATGTGCTTTTTCCTCGTTGAACAAAAGTCAGAAGGAATTCTCATTCATCAAGAAAAGTATATTAAAGAAATGTTGAAGAAATTCAAGATGGATGACGCTTCTTCTGAGATGACTCCTTTTACTGCTCAAACCTGCCTCACTCGTGATGAGAATAGGAAACCGATTGATCCTCATCTTTATAGATCCATGATTGGTTCCCTTATGTATCTTATAGCAAGTCATCCTGACATCACCATTGCTGTAGGATATTGTGCTCGATATCAATCTGCTCCGAAAGAGTCTCATGAAAAGGCTATCAAACGAATCTTTCATTATCTTAAAGGCTCTTCTGGTTTAGGTCTTTGGTATCCTTATGCTGGGAATTTTGACTTACATGCCTATTCTGATAGTGATTCTAACGGCTGCAGGTTAAATAGAAAGTCGGTTACTAGAGGCTGTCAATACTTGGGTAATTGCCTGGTATCATGGCAAAGCAAGAAACAGACCACTATCTCACCGTCTACAAGAGAAGCAGAATACATTCCTGCCTCTAGTTGCTATTCTCAAGTACTCTGGTTTCCGCACTAGATGATGGACTATGGGATCAACTTTCTACATACACCGTTGTTTTGTGACAACAAAGCAGCCATCGGCATCGCGAAGAACCCTATTCATCATTCCCGAACCAAGCACATCGAGACACGGATCATCCAATCCATGATGCTTAGGAAAAGGGTTTCATTAATGTTATTCCCATTGATACAAAAAATCAATAAGCCGATCTTTTCACGAAAACTTTTGATACACCTTGTTTTTATGAATTGTTCTCAATGTTGGGATTAATATTATTTTAAACCCGTTTTTCTTTACAACTTTCTATGTACATATTGTTTATATCTCTTTCGTTATTTTCTTCTTTTCTTTCCTTTGGATTTGCTCCACTGCTCTTCGCCATTCTTTCATATATAATAATAATAATAATAATAATAATAATAATAATAATAATAATAATAATAATAATAATAATAATAATAATAATAAAATATATA
>BJCO01724771.1:0-22344 GCA_018326465.1 Flaveria floridana | reverse complement strand
TTTTTTCATCCACGTATTTATAATATAAATAAATAAATAACATAAATTATACAATAGATATTTACAGATAATACGTGGATGAAAATAATTAAATAATATATATTATGTTATTTAAAAATAATATGTAGATGTATTATTGTAAAAATACATAAATTATGTAAAATAAAAGAGTTGCAGAAAACGTCCTTTACGTTTGGAAAAGTCTACATTAATAGTTCTTTAAAGGTAAAAAGACCAAATTACCCTTGACTTAACTGAAAAAGTTAACGACAGTTAGTCAAAAGGACGAATTCTGTTACAAAATGTTAACATAAAGGATGTTTAGAGTACATTTTAAAGATAAAGGACGATACCCGCAACTTTATATAAACTTAAAGGACGTTTTCTGTAATTTTATCTAATATTTTTCCTCTCCTCTACTCACAACTATTTTAAAATATATTAAAATTTTTATAAGTTAAACAATAAATCTTCAAATTTATAGATAAACAATAATATTTTCTTTATCATCCACTCACAACCATTTAAAACCGCTCAAAATTATTCCATGTAATATAAGGTTTACACTCATAAACTTTTAAAGAATGAGTTGTTGATGCTCTTACTTCCATTACTAGTTTTATATATTTGAATCTAGCGTTATTTACGGTTTCGTTTTTGACTGTTTTTAAGTCAAATCGTGAGCTAAACCCTTACTGACGATATCTTATCATTAAAACTCGAAACCAGACGCTTGAAAATTAAAACCAAACCGAACCATTATTAACGATTTGGTTCCGGTTTTGTTTTGCGGTTTTGTTTTGCGGTTTTGATTTACCGCGCTTTTATAAAAAAATACATAATATATAAAATAAATTAAAAACATACACATTAATTAAAGTCTTCAAAATGCATGTGCATAACAAGTATTACGTCGCTGTGGGTTACATCTAATATAAGAATCATATTTACTCTATATACCGAGTTGGAATTATTATAGAGAGCAGGGGTGTTAGGAAATATCCGTAACCGAACTGAATCCGAAATATCTGAATCTGAAATATTCAAAAAAATAGATATTCAAAAAAACGGATATTCAAAATGTCGGATTCAGATTCTGATTATGTTTTCGAGGATTTTCGGATATCCATTTTACTAGAGTCGTATATGACTCGGACATTTCCAGAAGCCCGTTTGTTTGGTTCTCTGATTTACTCATGCAACTGATGCATTCCTTGTTCTTGTGTTTCTTTTTAATGAGTATTCTACATTTCATTTGAACAAAAAAATCTTACATAATCATTTATTAATCAAAGTAATATTTGAGTTTAACGACTAAAAGATCATTGACGGGCCAATGGTTCACCCGATCATCTCCATTATTTGAATACGGAATCTGAGACCACTCTCGGGAAGAAACTCACCTTAGATTAGAAAACATCATAGGTCAACCTGAAACCATATTTTGTCACAGTTGGAACTTGAACTCAAGACCTCCACTTATTTTAATCAAAGTAATAAATATATCATGCATGGTTTTTTTTAACATTGACGAACTATTGGCCACTAGATCATCTTCATTACTCAAGTACAGAACCATGAGGCATTAGGTTGACACGTCCCCTAAAGAAAGCTCGTACATCAATTTGTCCTCAATTTCGAACTTGAGACCATCTTTAGAAGGAAACCCACCATAGGTGAGAAAGTACCCTGTCGCATCTTGAGACCTCCCCTTTTTTCCGTCTAAGGTGAGACTTACAGAAGGCCTCTACCTTTATTATTAAAGTCTCGGAGTACCTCACATAAACCACTTGGATTAAAGATCATTGGTTATTATGTTACATATTTTAAAGTACGTATCTATAACCTATAATAAAATACTAACTATGAATACACATGCCCTCTTTCTAGCCTGTCCACCTTAGTGCTACGTCTACATTGCCACAGCCCGCTACATCCTTCAATCTTGAGTTACAATGAATTTGAAAACTATTAACTCATATCAATCTTCTTATCCTAATTAAAGAGTAACTACGAGGGACATGTAACAAAATCACATTCCTTCTCACCAAATTTTCCCGCTACTCTCTTATATTAAATAATCATATTAATTACTAATAATATTATAAATTATTTTTAGATTCAATAGTTTTTAATAAATTAATAAAAGCTCTTTTTATTAATTTTATTTCTAAATAAACAAATTTCAATAAAATAAAAAATTTATAAAACATCAAACCTTTTTAAAAGTATAAAATATCATAAATTTAATGTTTTTTAAAAGTAAAATTTTTATAAACAAAACATAATTAAAAGTGAGAGTTATAATAAGAAAGTTTTTAACAATGATATTTTTTCAAAAAATGTTTGTTTTAAAAATATTTCATTCTATTTATAACAAGAATATCTCAATCATATCTTATCTTAAAATTTTATTTTATGATTAATAAATTTTCTTCTATTTAATATTTTATTCAATCCGTGTAACATACAGGTTACTAAAAGTAGCAATAATGATTATTTTATTTATGATTACTTATTATTTTAAATTATTTAACATCTTTCTTTATAAAAAATTGCTAATTATGTTAACAAATGATGATTAAGTTATTAACTTTAATACTACCATTATCAATTTTTTGTTTTATTAAAACAAAAGTTTTTGTCATTTTTTTTTTGAAATAACATTTTCCTTTTAATTAATTTTAAAATTCATGACATTATTCATAATTTCAATAATGTTTATTTTTTAACAATCTTCCATTGATATTTACATCTTTATCAGCAAATTAGTTTTTATTTTTAACTATTTATTGTTTTAGTTATACATCATTGTTACATACTTTTATAAGTTTTATCAAATTTGTTCAATAGTTGATATATTTTTTCTTTATTTTTTAGTTTAACCATTCTATATTTATTTGTTTATATTGTGGAACAACATAATTTCTTGATAATATTATGTGATATCCTTTTATTTTATTTTATCACTTCAATAACATATAATATATAGGGAGTTTACGGTACAAATTCTAATTTTCGTACAAAGCGTACGTGTCACAGCCTCAATTTCCACGAACGGGGTATTACCGTTAGGCGCGTGACATACTAGTATCTCAGTCATTAGTTACACCAAACGACACAACGTTTATAAAATATAATTACTCATTGAGATTAAAGTTCCCAAATCAAAGTTAAACGAGAACATGATAGAAATTGCGGAAGCATATTAATTTATAATTCAAACAGCGCGACACGCTTAAAAACCAAATAAAGTATAAGTTGCTGGCAATATAAATGTATCCAGTTGACTCAGTCAATGATGAAATTCAATATGAGATGATCCTATTGTGCACGCCTTAGGTACCTGAAAGAAACATGCTAAGTGTCAACACAAGGTTGGTGAGTTCACAGGTTTTGATAAACAGAACATAAAATAAACAGATACAGTAAACAAAATAATATCAGTAGATAGCTAGTCTATTTAACCAGTTAATAAGTGTATGAAGTTCGCAACCGAAGCTGACAATGTAAATGAAACTCCTCGGCTGTGAATACCAGGTCACAGCAACAAAAATTAGGTCAATTAAACACCCGTTTGACGAACATTGTGCTAGCGCGACTAGCCCGGGTGGGGTTTGTCAAACCCAGTAGATCTACTCAGAATTATCTCGCTATAATACGTACATTAACGGTTCGAGTATGAGTACTTAAGTGGTATAACACTAGTATACAAGTGATATTACAGTAATACTGATTAATGAAAATGAGTTTGAACACACGTTTCTTTTACCCCAAGAAAGTAAGTAAACGGGGCTGAGAACTCACCTTGAATAGCACATCAAAGAAGTAATGCAAAGAGAAGGTAATTAGATTTCCAAATAACCTGAATTTCATTTAATATAATTCATATTAATTATTAATTATGAACATAGGAATTGTACGGTTTCACGTTCATGACTCGAGTACGGTGTCGGTTATCGGTTGTTTCTCCATTTGCAAATAAGTTCAAGCATACACAAATTCACACAAGTATAAAACCCAATTACTCACGCTTGCTCCGGATTATACATGGATGTATTCTTTTTATTTATATATATTGCAAGACTTTCAAGTTTATTACATTTCATAATAAATAACTTACAAACTCACAAACGCATAACGACCCATGAACCACACAGTGAGTATATATATCTATTATTAATGGTACCTAATCCCCGTATACGTTATAAACAAGTCCTAAATTAACTCTCCATTAAAACCATGCGATCACCACACCCATATCATCCAAACTCGACCAACCGAAGATTGTACTTTGATTTATATACTTCATAACTCCTAAATACATATCCATGCCTTTTATTCATGCCAATTAATGAATAAATCCTCCACTACCATATACACGATAGAAGAAGACAACCCAACATCATACACATCCCACCATTGCATGCATACCTTCACTACATATACGACATACACACAATCATACATGCATAATATATATCGCAAGCTACACATCAAAACACATGCACAGCACACAATCCACACACCACCCAACACACATATACGTAGTACCCAAAACACAAGAACATCCTTACACATTTGGGTATATATATACCCGCATAATAACCAAAACCCAAACTCCACTAACAAAGCATCAATCACACCTTCATACAAACACACCACATTCAGCAGAAACATTTATATATATGTATACAATGTATACACACACCACATTCAACAGAAACATATACATACACACACACACACACACATATATATATATATACACACACACACAATGTATACACACACGACTATAATTGCAAGCACACACACATGCTCATATCACAAATTACAAGCACACCCACAATCACCAACACCTATACATTTATGCATAGAAACCCATACACATGAACACACCCTCGGCCAAACATACTAACCATGGCCACCCACGAACCACATGAAACCGCATGTATGAAGCAAATGTATCAAACACATTAAGCAAGTCACCCAAATGAATCAAACGTTAAACCACTACAACCGTTCGAGGTCGAATGACCATACCGCGACCGAAACCATGCATATAAATGAAACAAACAAAAGAGACATACCGTATGGTTGGACTCTCACGGTTGCCGGAGAAGTTACGATCATAACATGAAGGTTTATCGTGCGAGATGGGCTGCCATCGAGAGATTAAGGGGGGATTGGTGGTACGAACTGTGAGGATTGTTTGAGTTGTCGAGGAGGGGCCGAAGGAGAAGAAGGGCTGCCGTGAGATGGTTGCGGAAACAGGGTTTGGGGTGAGGTGAATTCGGTTTTATCAAACAACCGAGAGGGGGTTTGGTTACGGGTTTCACAAAGGTGGCAAATGGAGTTGTTACACTTAAGTCCCTCTAGTTACACAATTTAACACTTTGTTAATTAAGTTAATTAAGTTTAGCCAACTTGTAACCAATTATTATTGATAATTTGAATAATAAATTTGCTTGTAGTAGGAATTTTAGTAATAATCATTAATCATTGGCATAAAAAAAGATTTATATTGAATAATCGGAGAGGGTTAAATAACGGTAATGACATTAACTTGAAAAATTCGTGTTATCACATCATCCACTTGTTGAAGAAATTTTCGTCCTGAAAATTAGAACATGAACGTCAACCAACGGCTAGTGAGCAAGCTGGTCAGTGGGCAAGCTGGTAAGTGGGCAAGCTGATCAGTTATCTGGAACATAGGCAAGATAGGGTCTCTAAGGGTTTCGGAACAAACTGAAAACAAAAGCACGTAAGGTTTTGTGAGAGTTGTGACATCATCCCTTTGTTGAAGGAAATTTCGTCTTGAAATTCAAGGAAAAGAAATCTTAAGAGTGACAACTTAAGAAGTAGTTGTCTGATCTCTGAACTATTATGGATACTTCTTTTTCATTTGATCCTCACGTTCCCAGTTAAACTCTGGTCCACACTTTGAATTCCACCTCACGCGTACAATAGGGATCTTGCTATACTTTAGGGTCTTGACTTCTCGATCCATGATCTCAACTAGCTCCTCAATGAAATGAAGCTGTTCATCAATTTCCAGTTCCTCAAATGGAACAACGAGTGATTCATCGGCTAAACACTTCTTCAAGTTTGAAACATGGAACACGTTATGAACACCATCGAGTTCTGCAGGTAAGTCTAGCTAATAAGCTACTGGACCGGTCCTTTGGACAATCTCAAATGGTCCTACGTATCTAGGGTTTAGCTTTTCATGCTTTCTAAAGCGTATTACACACTTACAAGGTGAAACCTTTAATAACACCTTGTCACCCACTTGAAATTCCAAAGGCTTTCGTCTTTGATCTGCGTAACTTTTTTGATGATCACGAGCTGCCGCCATATGATTATGAATCTGAACAATCTTCTCTGTAGTTTCATGGATAAGCTCAGGACCAGTTAACTGACTATCACCGACTTCGGTCCAACAGAGAGGTGATCTACACTTTCTGCCATAAAGGGCCTCAAATGGTGCGGCTTTGATGCTCGTGTGGTAATTGTTGTTGTAAGAGAACTCAACCAAATGCAGATGGGTTTCCCAACTATTCCCAAAGTCAATGACGCACACCCTAAGCATATTTTCTAGGGTTTGAATCATGCGTTCAGTCCGACCATCTGCCTGTAGATGATAAGCCGTGCTCATATCCAGACATATGCCTAATGACTTCTGCAATGACTACCAAAAGTGTGAAGTGAATCGCGCATCATGATCAGAGTTGATCGAAAGTGGAATGCTATGTCGTGACACAATTTCCTTTAAGTAGATCTGTTCCAGTTTATCCATTCTGTAAGTCTCACGAATGGCCAAGAAATATGCCGATTTGGTCAAACGATCCACTATCACCCAAATAGTATCGTTTCCTGTATGTGAATGAGGAAATTTTGTGACGAAATCCATGGAAATATTCTCCCATTTCCACATTGGAATCTCTGTTATTGAAGCAAACCTGATAGTTTCTTATATTCCACTTTAACCTGAGAGCAAGTCAAACACTTTAACACGTAAGTGGTGATTTCAGCCTTCATGTTAGGGCACCAGTAAATGATCTTCAGATCTTGGTACATCTTGTCAGATCCAGGATGTATCGATAACGAGACTTGTGAGCTTCATCCATCACTAATTCTCGAAGATTCCTGAATAATGGAACCCATACACTGTCTTCAAAGTAATGAAGACCATCTGTTTTCTCCTAAAATAGTTTCTCAGCTTCCTTGGGAGATTCTGACTTAATATTCGGCTCTTGTAATGCTTCCACCTATGCACCCTTACTCTGTAAAGGTAGGTCAGAATGAATAGTTCGTTGTAACGCACAGCCACGACGAGGTTTTAGAGTTTCCTTACGACTAAGGGCGTCAACTATCATATTAGCCTTTCCCCGGATGATACTTGTTAGCACAGTCGTAATCATTCAGTAACTCCAACCATCGTCATTGTGTCATGTTCAGTTCCTTCTGTTTGTAAATATGTTAAAGGCTCTTGTGATCAGTGAAGATCGTACATTTGGTTCCATAGAGGTAATGCCTCCAGATCTTGAGTGCGAATACTGTAGCTCCCAACTCCATGTCATGGGTTGTATAGTTCTTCTCATGCACCTTAAACTGTCTTAAGGCATAAGCTACCACCTTCTCGTGTTGCATTAACACGCAACTCAAACCCTGGATGGATGCATCACAATAAACAACGAAGTTATCAGTTCCTTCTGGTAAAGCTAGGATCGGTGCGCTGTAGAGTTTGTCTTTAAGCACCTGAAACGATGTTTCCTCTTTGCTGTCCTATTTGTAGACAGTTCCCTTATGGGTTAGGGTAGTCAAAGGTTGTGCCAATTTTGAGGACCCTTCGATAAGTCGTCTGTAATAGTCTGCCAAACCAAGGAATTGTCATACTTTAGTAGGCGTCGTCGGCACCGGCCAGTTCTTGATTGCCTCATTCTTAGATGGATCAACATGGACGCCATTCTCATTAACCACATGCCCTAGGAATTGTACTTCTCTTATCCAAAAGTCACGCTTAGAAAACTTGACATATAGTTATTTGGTTTTCAAAAGCTCTAGAATCATCCTTAAGTGTTCCTCATGTTCCTCCCTATTCTTGGAACAAATGAGTATGCCATCAATGAAGACGATAATAAACTTGTCTAGATAGGATTTGCAAACACGGTTCATGAGGTCCATAAGAACTGTAGGAGTGTTCGTCAAACCAAATGGCATGACCCTGCGAACTTAAAGTATCCATATCGAGTTCTGAAAGCTATCTTGGATACGTCTTCTTATCGAACCCTAAGCTGGTGATATCCAGACCTCAGATTAATCTTCGAATAGTAAATCGATCCTTGTAGTTGGTCAAACAGGTCGTCGATGCATGGAATAGGGTATTGATTCTTTATGGTAACCTTGCTCGTTTGTCTCCATAAATGATCTCCACTTGGTTATTGGATACAACCATAACATCAAAGCTACTGAGGGTAACAGGAACCAGATTCCTATCAACTAGATATCCAGCTAAGCCTAGTTTACATCTACTATACACCTGGGTAGCCACTATAGTTCTACCATCAGCTATCTCTATGGTAATTTCAGAACTTAAATCAGTAGGCACTACCCCAGGCATATTACTATACTTATTGGATACGTAGCTTCTGTCGGCACCCGAATGAAATAATAAAAAATACACATATATTGAGGTGAAACAACCATTTCTGTTTGTTTTCCTTCTTCTTGAGCCTATGATAGTTCCTATTGAAATACACGGATTGCTCATATGTATAATGGGAAACAAAGATTTACAGGATAGTTTAAGTATGTACACGGTTACTGTCCACACTCATAACATCTCTTTGTGCTTCTTGTGGCTGACGTGACTTGGCCGGGATGCTCACACGACGGTTGTTGAAGGTATGGCCAAATTTCCTCACAACACTCTCAATTGTTCTTATTGCACATCCCATGGCGATGGTGGTTGCACTTGTTTCCTATAGTGGAAATACATAGATGTAACAGTCGGGGTCGTCGTAAGATACTTTGCTAACCGACCGTACGTCAAACACAGTCAACCAGGAAAATCCAATTTGAATCCCACCACCTGGGGACAAACGAAAGTAACTTACGCTCAACATGATAAATATCAAATGAAACGAATGTTAGAACATTTAAACGGCCAAGACTCTAAGTCTTTATATTAACCCAATGAACAAAGACTATATGCGCATGGAGTATCACTACTCTGATGTAACTTTCATGAAGATTTGGCACATTGTTAGTGGATAGTATTGCACGATCACTAAAATGCTATAAAGGGCAACATCTCTTAGAGACTAGGATTAATTTCATAATATGAATCTCATTAAGGCTTGAGGTAGATGAGAACTTTCATACGAGTAGAAATAAAGGATTGTTTCCATATTAATAGTGAAGTTTTATGAGAACCAAGACTCTCATGTCTCAAAGTATAGAAATGAAAATTTGTACTGACTTTGACTGTTATCACCCGATAGAGTTTGCCAGACTTCTCATGCACAACAAATTACAATTACGTGTGCACCCGTGATGGTAATTTGCTTTGTATGGTTATCCCTGGTTCCTCCCATCCAAGCTAACATACCTTGTCAAGTACAGAGTGTTATCAATGATAGAGGTATCAAGGATATAGTTATTAAACCAAGGGTTGATTAGCCAAGGTTGTACGAAAGAATCGGTTGAGGAAGGCATTCACTTGAGCGATAGGCTGTCGATGTACTCAGGTCAGTTGGGTAAGATGGCATTATTGTACGTAAATCCTGATAAGTTGTCTCCCAATGTCTATAGTAGTCACTAATGCAGCTATTGGCTGCTCCATAGGGTACGGGAGAAGTTATAACGTACATAAAGAAAGTATGACATAAGTATCTCTCGTCCGAGAAAGCATTTATCAGGAGGCAGGACATGCTCTCGATGAACTATCCAAGTCCAGTACCAGGTATATTGTATTCAATTCTGAGAGGTTTAATGTATAAGTTAAGGTACAGGAAATTTGTAAGTAATCTTCTTATGACTCATAGTAACTCGAAGTCACCCGCACTAAGGAACAAGCGGTAACAACGAGGAATCAGGACGAAATGGCCTTTTCCCTTAGACCTAGCATAAAATAATGAAGACACCATCCCTGTAGTCAAACACTCACAGGATTACACCAAAGCAAACAGTTCTCAAGCAAGCAAAACAAGAAATGATAACTTAATAATCTATGTGTGTGTAACTAATGCAGACTAGCTATAGTCTAAAATGCAATGCAAATGAGATGCACATTTTAGTTTGCTATAACTAATGCTCTGATACCGATCTATCACACCCTCAATTTCCACGAATGGGGTAATATCGTTAGGCATGTGACATACCAAGATCTCAGTCATTAGTTACACCAAACGACACAACGTTTATAAAATATAATTACTCATTGATATTAAAGTTCCCAAATCAGAGTTAAATGAGAAAACATGATAGAAATTATGGAAGCATATTAATTTATAATTCAAACGGCATGACACGAGCAAAAACAAAATAAAGATAAGTTGCTGGCAATATAAATGTATCCAGTTGACTCAGATAATGATGAAATGCAATATGAGATGATCCTACTATGCATGCCTTAGGAACCTGAAAGAAACATGTTAAGTGTCAATACAGGGCTGGTGAGTTCATAGGTTTTCATAAACAGAACATAAAGTAAACAGATACAGTAAACAAAGTAATATCAGTAGATAACTAGTCTACTTAACCAGTTACTAAGTGTGTGAAGTTCGCAACCGAAGCTGACAATATAAATGAACGCTTTGGATGTGAAGGTCACGTCAACAAAAATTAGGTCAATTAAACACCCGTTTAACGAACGTTATGCTAGCGCGACTAGCCGGGTGGGGTTTGTCAAACCCAATAGATTTACTCAGAATTACCTCGCTGTAATACGTACATTAACGGTTCAAGTATGAGTACTTAAGTGGTAAAGCACTAGTACACAAGTGATATTACAGTAATACTGATTGATAAAAATGAGTTTGAGCACACATTTCTTTCACCCTAAGAAAGTAAGTAAGGCGGGACTAGGAACTCACCTTAAATAGCACAGCACATGAAGTAATGCAAAGAGAAGGTAATTAGATTTCCAAATAACCTGAATTTCATTTAATATATAGCTTATATTAATTATTAATTATGAACATAAGAATTACACTGTTTTGCGTTCATGACTCGAGTATTGTGTCAGTTATCAGTTGTTTCTCCATTTGCAAATAAGTTCAAGCCTACACAAATTCACACAAGTATACAACCCAATTACTCACGCTTGCTCCGGATTATACATGGATGTATTCTTTTTATTTATATATATTGCAAGACTTTCACTAAAAAGGTTATTACATTTCATAATAAATAACTTAAAAACTCAAAAATGCTTAACGACCCATGAACCACACATATATAGTGAGTATATATATCTATTATTAATGGTACCTAATCCCCTTATACGTTATAAACAAGTCCTAAATTAACTCTCCATTAAAACCATGCAATCAACACACCCATATCATCCAAACCCAACCAACCGAAGATTGTACTTTGATTTATATACTATCAAAACTCCTAAATACATATCCATGCCTTTTATTCATGCCAATTAATGAATAAATCCTCCATACCATATACACGGCAGAAGAAGACAACCCAACATCTTACACATCCCACCATTGCATACATACCTTCACTACATATACGACATACACACAATCATACATTCATAATATATATCACAAGCTACACATCAAAACACATGCATAGCACACAATCCACACCATAGTCATAGGATTCGCTAGATTTTCAGCGATTTTCGAATTGGTTCGAATCGATCCCATTCGCATTCGCTAGCGAGCCAGCCGCTCGTGGTTCGCTCATGGGTTCGATCGGTGGTTCGTTGTGGGTCGCTCGTTGGTTCGACTATGGTTCGTGGCTACAATTCGCTGCTAGTCCAAGAAATTCGCTATGGATTCGCGAATCGGGTAACCTTGATTCATCGAATTCATGAAATTCATGAATTCATAACTGTGAATTCATAGCTATCGATTTGTATACTGTGAATTTATTAATTTCCAGTTAATTCCATTAATTTCAATCGAATTCCAGTAGTGTTATGTTCCATTAATTCCATTAATTCTATTAATTTCCATTAATTCCATTAATTTCAAATTAATCAAATTCATAACTGTGATTTATGAATTCATAGCTTCAATGTTCCAGGTTGTTTCTTGCCTTCTCTTCTTCTATCGATTTGTATATTGTGAATTTATTAATTTCCAGTTAATTCCATTAATTTCAATCCTTTTCTCATCAACAGTCCAGCTACTTATTTCATTCTTATATTCTTTCTTCTATACTCTTTTATCCTTACTTTCTATCTATCTCAAAAATGGTTTTTGGGAAGAAACAACCAAATCTACAAGATGAAACTGATAGTGTAACACACATAAGTGGGACACCGGGTTTTGTTGATCTTGATGATGATAAGGTGGAGCAGCACACAGGAGCATCAAGTGGGAGCCAAACATCAACAGGAGGAGCTAGTGGCAGCAACGAGAAGGATCCTTCTAAGCCCCTTTATGATGAAATAACTTTAATTGGTGCAGCAAACTCCAAGAATCCTGGAGGTTCTAAGAATTGGAAGTGCAATCACTGTGGAGGGCTGTTGTTTAGTAGTTATACTCGAATTCATTTACACTTTTTTGGGTCTGGTTTGGGGAAAAAGGTAGATATTAAAAGATGTCCAGCGGTTATTAGAGATAGAAGTTTGTTTGAAAGACTTTTAAAAAAGGTAAAAGAAGTTGAAAATTCAAGTGTTTCAAAATCTTTAAAATGTTCCATCCTTTCAAAAAATTCATCTTCAAAATCACTAATTGAGGAATCTTTTGGCATCTTAGAAAGAAATGCGGTGGACTTAAAAATTATACGAGGATTGTGTGCAAATGGCATTCCTTTCAATATATTGCGTAACCCGTAATTTATTGAAATGATTTACGCCATTAAGCATGTACCTGAAAGTTACAAATCACCATCGTCTGAAAAGGAAAGGACAATTCTACTTGATGAGTGTGTGCGAGATGTAGAGAAAGAGCTTACGCCTATTAAAGACACTTGGTACACACAAGTAGTGTCAATTGTCTCAGATGGGTGGTCTAATGTAAAGCACGAGCCACTAATCAATGTTCTTGCGGTTAACTCCCGTGGTGTAACGTTTATGTTCGCGGATAACTTTATAGGGGTGGAAAAATCAGGGCTGGTGATTTCTAAGTTTCTTATTGGAGATATCGAGTAGATTGGACCAAGCAATGTATTACAAGTGGTTACGGACAACGTCACTAATTGCAAAGCTGCCGGGAAAGAGATTGAAAAGGTATATAAACACATCTTTTGGTCTCCATGTTGTGTGCACACATTAAATTGGATTTTTAAAGACTTTGCCAAAGAATTTTGTTGGATGCGGGACACGTACAAGGAAGGTAAATCCATTGTGAAGTACTTTCTTAACCATACGCATGTGTTAGCTATATTTAGAGAAAACTCCAAGTTAGAGCTGTTAAAAGTTGCAAAAACACGCTTTGCCTCACACTATATACTACTAAGAAGGTTATTAGATTGTAGAGAAGCACTTGCCACGACTATTGTTCTAAATTCATGGCGGGAATGGGTGAAAAATACGGACGAAACCACTCGAAAGATTGGGGGAATAGTTGCTGATACAATTAAAGATGATGGATTTTGGGATGATGTTGAAAATATTTTGGCTTTTACAAAGCCAATTTTTTTGATGGTTAAATATTATGATGGTGAGGGTCATAAGATGGGAGAAATATACGAAAGGATGGATAATATGCTAGGAGAAATAAAAGATGTTATGAAAGTAAATAAATTCTCTATCTATTGCTCTGAAGTGGAAAGTATTGTTGAAGCTAGGTGGGAAAAAATGACAATCCAGTTGCATTATTTGGGTTTTGCTTTGAGTCCTAGGTTTTATGATAAAAACTATCTTCAAAAGTTGACACCTGGTGGAATGCAAAGAAAAGCTCCCAACGACGACATAGAAATTGTTAACGGTGTTATGGACGCGTTAAAAAGAATTGCTGAAGATGAAAGTGAATTTCAGTTGTTACGAGAACAATTCACAAGATTCCATATGAAGAAAGGGATTTATGCAAGAACTGCTACACAAGCAGATGTTGTGACCATGGATGCAATTGACTGGTGGGGCACATATGGCACGGAGACTCCAGAACTAGCCGAAGTAGCTAAAAGAGTACTTTCACAACCAATTAGTAGCTCTTCAGCAGAAAGAAACTGGAGTACATACTCCTATATTCACAATGTCAAGAGAAACCGTTTAAATGCCAAAAGAGCAGATAAACTAGTTTTTATTCACTCTAGCATAAGACTTCAATCCCGGTTTTCAAATTCTTACAAATCTGGCCCCAACAAAAAGTGGGATATGAATCCGGAAAGTGCGTACATTGAAGGTTCAAGTGCACGTCTTGAAGAAATGGCTTGGGAGGATTTAGAGGACGAAGGTGTTGACAAGAAAGGAAAAAACAAAGACTTGATTAGAAATATAAATCTGTTTTGTGTTTTTATTTATTTTGGATTCGGGTTTTTTTTTTAATAATTTTGGATTTTTGGAAGTTGGAACTACAAGTTTGTTTAATGAGAATATATGTTTTTTTAGATATATAATAATGTTGCTTTTAAACATGCCTTGTTTTTAATTATGTGGAGTGAACCGAATTGATTGGTACACCGAACCAGATTGAACCGGAATGAACCTACCCCCTTACAATCCGGATTTGTGGCCCCTAGCGAATCGCGAACCCGTACCTCGTTTTAGAACCGGAGCGAACCGCGAATTAGGTGACTATGATCCACATACCACCCAACACATATACGCAACACCCAAAACACAAGGACATTCTTACACATTCGGGTATATATATATATACCCGCATAATAACCAAAACCCAAACTCCACTAACAAAGCATCAATCACACCTTCATACAAACACACCACATTCAACAGAAACATTTATATATATGTATACAATGTATACACACACCACATTCAATGGAAACATATATTTATACACACAATGTATATACACACGACTATAATTTCAAGCACACACGCATGCTCATATCGCAGACTACAAGCTCACCCACAATCACCAACACCTATACATTTATGCATAGAAACCCATACACATAAACACACCCTCGACCAAACCTACTATCCGTGGCCACCCACGAACCACATGAAACCGCACGTATGAAGCAAATGTATCACACACATTATGCAAGTCACCCAAATGAATCGAACGTTAAACCGCGACAAACGTTCGATGTCAAACGACCAAACCGCAACGAGAATTGTATAAATGAAACAAACAAAAGAGACATACCGTACGGTTGGACTCTCATGGTTTCCAGAGAAGTTACGATCGTAACACGAAGGTTTATCGTGTAAGATGGGCTGTCATTGAGAGGTGGGGGGGGGGGGGGGGGGGGGGGGGGATCGCCGGTGGTACGAACTGTGAGGATTGTTTGGGTTGTCAAAGAGGGACCGAAGGAGAAGAAAGGCTGTCGTGAGATGGTTGCAGAAATAGGGTTTGGGGTGAGGTGAATTCGGCTTTATCAAACATCTGAGAGGGGGTTTGGTTACGGGTTTCACAAGGGTGGCAAATGGAGTTGTTACACTTAAGTCCCTATAGTTACACAATTTAACACTTTGTTAATTAAGTTAACTAAGTTTAGCCAACTTGTAACCAATTATTATTAATAATTTGAATAATAAATTTGCTTGTAGTAGAAATTTTAGTAATAATCATTAATCATTGGCATAAAAAATGATTTATATTGAATTATCGGAGAGAGTTAAATAGCGGTAATGACGTTAACTTGAAAAACTCGGGTGATCACATCATCCCCTTGTTGAAGGAATTTTCATCCTGAAAATTAGAACATGAACGTCAATGAACGACTACTGAGCAAGCTGGTCAGTGGGTAAGCTGATCAGTTATCTGGAACATAGGAAAGATAGGGTCTCTGAGGGTTTTTGAACAAACTGAAAACAAAAGAACGTAAGGTTTTGTAAGAGTTGCGATAGTACGAATGCACAACAGGTCGTTGCATGGCATATTGATTAATTTGGAAGGGAGGGTAGGTTTGTAATTACACCCATTATAGAGCGTAACTAATTTTTATTCTTGCATGATTTGTGATCAGCGTATTGTTAGAGAATTGTGATCTATTACATTAATTATTATATATACAGTTTCTTTTAAATTATGATAGTTGTTTTATTGAGAATGATTTTTTGAAGGGTTTGTTGTATCGATTGATTATTTGATAGAACGATCCCACGTTTTGATTCAAGAATTGTAGAGATGATTGGCCAGAGAACATGTAATTATTATTCATTTTAGTTGATTTTAAATTCCTTTTGATGATTGATTGCAATGTGATTGTTGTTTGATTATGTTTCATTTGTTTTGATTTGTGTAATTCTCCCTATTGATGAATGACATTATGAATGTTTTACTGTTTTATTGAAACAAGTTTTATTATATGATCCATTGTAACATGCGTGCCTGAGGTGCTGTAATTTTGCTACATAAGTTTGTGATGAAAAGTCTGGGTGTTTTAGCGTAAACGTGAAATACATGTCTGATAAGTAAAAGTTCATACGTAATAAATGAGTTATTTTTGCGTAATTATATAAATATATATGCTTAATTTTGATGTACGTGTATTGCGTAATAGAGGTAAAAATGATTTTGTTATTGCGTAATTAGAATATAATTGTTTCGTGATTTATGGACTTTTGTATCTGGTTTTAGGAGGTTATTTAGAAGATTTTAATGAATTTAACCAATGCGTTATCCCGGACATACCAATGGCATATAAACCGGTTGTGGAAATGAGATTTTTATCCATAAGTAACGCGTATGAGTTTTATATGGCTTATGCTAAACAAGGAGGATCTTGTGTTTGAAAAAGTGTTGAACACACGAGCAATGGTGTGTTAAAAGTGAAGTATTTTACATGTTCGAAGGAGGGGAACAAACCTTTTAAAAGATATGATTCGATTACTGCTAGTAGTAAGAATGCAAAAAACTAAGAACAAGAAAAGGTATTACACTAGAACATGGTGTAAGGCTTTCATTTTTTTGAACTGCTCTGATGGTAAGACTTTTAAATTTATAAGTTTTGTGAAGTGCACCGGGTATGCCCTTTTTAAGTTTTGTGAAGTGCATAATCATGAGTTGGTGGTAGGGAATGATATGCATATTGTACGTTCTAATCAGAATTTGTCTTATGTATAAGAAAAGATGATTTATGATTTGGCAACCCTTAATTTAGTTCCAGTGAAGGCATTTAATGTGATGAAGACTTACGTGATTTGTTCAAAAAGATCTATAAACTAACAAAACAAACTAAATGCAAGATGCCTTTTGTGTGATTATTTATTATCCTTTGCATGATTTGTTCCAACATTATCTTTAAACAAACATAATACCCTAAAAGCAAGTCTGTCTATATTGAAGTTGTCTGATTAGATCTTCTTTAAGCTTTTGTTTTTCTATTGTTTTTTATTTATTGAATTTTCTTGCTTCATGTTACGAGTCTTTCCTTTTCTTGATTGAAATCCACTAGAAGGATTTTTCGCCAAGTACTTGTGTAAGGAATACACTTAGAGGCTGATGCAACCAAAGAGCAAATCAAAGAGATTTCAACATGCACATATGAAGTACTAGGAAAGTACTTTGAAAGATTTGATATAACTCAGTGAATTATACTAAGTATCAAATTTTCTGAAGCTAAAAGACCAATTCTTCCAAAGCCAAAGATGAAGTCTTCTGAAGCTTTAAAAACAAAGTCTTTCGAAGCCATAAACTGATTTCTTTCGAAGACAGAAAAGGCATGTCTTCTCTGACATACTTTTGACAAAAGCTGAAACACCTTTCCGCTGCCATCTTTGAAGACTCACGAACTATCATGAGTTAGTGAAAAGTCCATGCTTTTGTCAATTGTAGATTAAGGTGTTGGGTCTATAACTTTCCAACTATATACTTTTATCCTTTCTTGTAATAGACAAGGATGTGAGTTATGACATGTAATAGTCACTAGTCATTAGTCAAAAGACAATCTGTTTTTTGACTATATATTGATTTTGTTGTCTAGATTAATGTTTCCAACTGGCCTTCAAAGTATAGCCGGCTATAGAATGTGGTACGAAGTATCTCAAGTACTTGTTTTTAGAATTAAGCTTTGTAATACTTGTAAGAACTTGAGAGCAATATACATCATTCTTGAAAACTATATTTGAGTATTCATGTTATTTTTTTACTTGTGTTAATAGTTTCATCTAAGTTGGTTCCCTATTGATGTTCTAAGTGTTCTAAGTCTCTCCACCTTGTGAAACTGTTGCATTGACCCCCTTCACTGGTCATGTAACTTGCTTCTTAATTCTGCAATTTGAGGCGCCTGATCTTTGTCTATAGCGTGTACAGATTCCCAAGGTACATCACCCATGAAAGTCTCCATGTGATGCATTGAAAAGATAACACAATCTACTTTGTTTTACATAGTCCTCAAATCCATTTGACATCTTTCTATTTGAGGTTTCTGAAATAACATTCTTCATGGATGATTCTCCATTTGACATCTTTCTATTTGCAGGGTCCACTCTGATCCCCTCGGGATTAACCACATGACCAAGAAATTGGACCTCTCTTAGCCAAAATGCGCATTTAGAGAACTTAGCATACAACTTTTTGCTCCTGAGCGTCTCCAATACTTCTCGAACATGATCGTCATGCTCCTCTTCACTTTTTTAATAAATCAAAATGTCATCGATGAACTCTATCACTGATTTATCCAACATCGGCCGACACACTCGATTCATAAGATCCATAAAAGCAGCTGGCGTGTTGGTTAGACCAAAGGACATAACGAGAAATTCGTAGTGCCCATAACGCGTGCGGAACGCTGTCTTAGGAATATCTTGGTCTTTCACTTTCAACTGATGGTAGCCAGATCGCAGGTCTATCCTGGAAAATCAGCTGGCACCCTGAAGCTGATCGAATAGGTCGTCGATTCTCGGTAGCGAGTACCGATTCTTTACGGTCGACTTATTAAGCTCGCGATAATCAATACACATCCGCATGCTGCCATCCTTCTTTTTGACAAATAAAACCGAAGCACCCCATGGAGAGATACTCGGTCGGATGAAGCCTTTGTCCAACAGATCTTGTAATTGAGCCCTCAACTCTACCATCTCTGAAGGAGCTAGGAGATACGGTGTTTTAGCGACTAGATGTGCTCCCGGTAACAAGTCAATTTGGAACTCGATTTCGCGATCCGGTGGCACACCTGTCAGGTCTTCGCGGAAGACGTCCGGAAAATCACACACCACTGGTACGCTGGATAATTGTGGCTGTAGCGCATCCACATCCCTTACATAGGCCAAGTGAGCACTGCACCCACGCCTCAAGTACTTTTCGGCCGTGATCATCGACACCACCTTCGGTATACTGCACGCTCTATCCCCGCGAACCGTAATTGAGCTACCATCGGGCGCGATTAGGCTAATCATCTTTTAACTACATACTATATTCACTTCTTAGTCAGCCAACCAATCCATGCCTAACACCACATCAAAACCTCCTAAGGCCATAACATGCAATCTAGCAGGGAACTTATAACCTTCTAACTCTATCAGGTAACCCTCAACTACCTCAGTCACCTTAGTGGACTTACCAATGGTTGTTTCTACATAAAAGGGCTCGTCTATCTTTCTACTCTTATCATGCAATAAATGACAAAAGGCAGTAGACACAAAACTCCTACTAGCACCAGAATCAAAGAGCACAGAAGCATATTCGTGTCCACCAGAAACATACATGAAACTACTTCTGGATCTGCCCTGGCCTCCTCAAGAGTTATGTTGAATGCCCTCGCCTTCGCCTTCGAACCGTCACCCTTTTCCTTATCTCCACCTTTAACCGTTCCTGATCCTCCTAATTTTCCTTTCTTGCAGTCCGTTTCCACATGTCCTATCTCGCCATACTGGTAACACTTTACCGCTTTGCAGTCCCTAGCATAGTGGCCCTCACCCCCACATTTAAAACATTTTCCAGTCCCAACTCTACACTTCCCTGAATGACATCTTCCATATTTTCTACAAGCACCTCCTTCACCTGTATTTCCTCGTCTCCCTGACTGATCCTCAACTCTCATCCTTTTTTCTCCACTCCTGAAGTTGTCACCTCCGAACCTCTTCCCATTACCATTCTTGTTCCCACTCCATTTCTCCACCTTCTTCTGTACAAGCATGGATCTCTCTCATCATACAATCTCCAGGCTAAATCCACCACAGACCTGAACGTGCCTGGTTTGGCTGCGAGCATGTTCCTCCTGATGTCAACTGGTAACCCTTGCATATACCGCTTGATCTTTCGGGACTCTGGGCTTGCCATTTCTGTCACCAACCTTGCCAATTCATTGAACTTGGTCGTGTATTGTTGGTGCATCATGTTTCCAGCTTCCAAGTACAAGAACTCCTTCTCGGTTTTGTCCAACTCTCAATGTGGACAATATTCCTCCAGCACCAACTCCTTCAACTCCAACCACCTCATTCTGGCTATCGCCCGTCGGCCCTCGGCTTGGATGATATTATCCCACCAGCACAATGCCGAGTCCACGAATGAATGAGTGGCGAATTTCACTTTCTGGTCCTCTTGACACTCGCTGATGTCTAGGACGACCTCCATCTCCCGAACCCACCGATGGGCGGCTATGGCATTGCCGTTACCATCGAAGGTCGGCAGCTTGCACCTCTGGAAGGCTCCATAGTTGCATCCCTTAGAAGTTTCCTTCACCCTTTCATCATCGCTATCATCACTGTGGACAACCACTCTTAGAGAGACGGATCCCTGCGTAGAGTCCTCAGTCGATTTTTCAGTCTCTTTGTCAGTCTTTTTCCCTTTTTCCTCAGTCTTCTCTCCTTCTTTCACCGCATTGATTACCTCGGCTACCACAGAGGGCAAGACGTTCTGCATCATATTGTAGACCTCATCCTCAATGGCCTCCTTCACAGTAGACTTCAGGGTAGCTGCTGCTTCACCCTCATGGTGACTATGCAGCTTGGATTCTTCATGTGTAACCTCAGGAACTTTAGCTTTGCTCCTGGTAACACATGGGGTAGTAGTACAACCACCACGAGGATGTCCACGCGTAGCTTTCCCAGATTTCCTGCCTGCCATATCTAATTCCTATAAGATTCAAACACCGAAATGGTCATTCAAGATAATTGTTCGGATCATTACAAGCACGGTAAGTCCTTAATTACAGTGGCCAAGTGTGATTAACTACTTACCTTACCCTCCTGTCCCAAGCAATTGCTATCCTAACACAGGTCAGTATTCAAATCTACACACATATAAAACAAATAGCACACACACATAGTACCAGTTTACTTGAAAACTTTTACCTGATGGCACGTAGCTACTTGGGTTGGCATCCTTCATTTGGTCCCATTTTCAGTTTAAGTTTAGGTTTGGAAAATGTTTTACCTATTTCTCTTAAACTTTGGCTCTGATACGAACTTGTAAGGCCCCTTTCCTGGGAAGCCTCATAGTTGGTTAATCATAGCATAAAATCACTTTATAAACAAAACATTGTAGCGGAATTAAATAAACATTCACTTAAAACTTGGAAATCAAATTTTACTAATACATTTTTCTTTAAATAGAATAAAACATAGTGCATGGTCTTAAATTATAATAAAGATTTCATAGACAGGAATGCCATCCATTGCTCGCCAAATAGCTCCCTAATGCCATATAATGACCACGCATACATCATACTACATAACATTTCTTGCATCATATTAAGCATGTTAATTATCTTTCATTCTTTCATTATCTTTCAGTTCATCATAAGCGAGATTACACAAAGCAAGAGCTCCATGTTGATCGACAACGAATGTCAATCCCAGTCGGTACACATCATCATTGTAGCTAACCCCTGACAGTTGATCTATACTGCAAGGCACATAGCCCGCTCATGAATACGGACCCATCATCATACGTTAGACTCACATAAGTGAAGTCTATCATAGTGCTTGCAAGACGTTTCATCATCAAACGGGCCCGGGGTAACATTCGTTAAGTTCCACTTCTCATTAATATTATCTTCCACTTAATATATAGTACATAACTTATTAAGTACACAACATACCAAGTACTAGTCATCATAACACAT
>BJCO01724764.1:0-21170 GCA_018326465.1 Flaveria floridana | reverse complement strand
TCAGTTTCATTTAGTTGCATTGAATATTTGTTTTGGCATAACATTTTCAGACTTTCAGTGTAGTTTACATTTCAGTTTTACGCTTCCGCACTGTTATTCATTTCTTTTATGTACTCTGATTTAAATCAAACATTTATTTTTAAACTCATATAGTGTCGTTTGATATAACCATGTCTGAGATCCTGGTATGTCACACGCCTAACGGTAAAACCCCGTTTGTGGAAATTGAGGGTGTGACAAGATCGATCAAACATTGTTCTTGAAGAAGAAAGGACAACACTTGTTGGTTGTCCAATACTATGTGGATGACATCATATTTGGATCCATAACATCTAGCTTTTCAGAGAGTTTGAAACCCTTATGCAATAAAAGATCCAAATGAGCTAAATAGGAGAACTTACATTCTTCCTTGGACTTCAAGTATAAGAATCTAATGAAAACTCACTCACTTGAACTTTATGAACAAGAACAAGATAAAATAAATTTCCCCCAAGGATCTTTTTAATCTCACATAATATAACAATAATTTCTCCCAGACCCTGCTCTCCAGCGGGATACACTGGGTATGTTTGTTTATAATATAACAATAATTTCTTATATATATTAAATACTCAATAATCATGGTGCGGAACCCCATGATTAATGATATGATATCTGTGTCGGAATGATTTTATGTGTGTGTTTGAATGCTTGAATGATAATATAAAATGCTTGATTTTATTGGTTCTTTAAAACCTTACAAAGGATTAGGGTATACTGCTATTTATATCCTATACAAAAAGCTATGTATAGTTACAAAATACCCTTATGTAAAATAAATTTACATAAAATCCTATGTCTATAAGCCGTTTGTTGTGGATGAATGATTGTCCGCTGTGCGTGATCAGTCATCCGCTGTTAATGTTGAATAAGCAATCCACTGTGTCTTGGATGCTGTCCGCTGTGAACAATAGATGTATGATTGACTTGATAGTTGTCTGCTAGGGAGTGTTCATCCGTTGTGGATGAACATCCGCTGTGGACAATTCATCAGCTGTGGACATTAGACATCTGCTGTGTATGCTTTTGTCATCCGCTATAGACACTTGAAGCCTTTTTTCATCTGCTGCTAACTATTGTTCATTTGTTGTGGGTAGTTACTCATCCGCTGCTAATACTTGTGAAAAATTTCTTTTATCTACAAACCTGAAAAAGAAATTTAAATAATAATTAGTGTCTATTATGACTATTAATGATACTAATATGTTAGTTAATGATTGTTTGGATTTTAGAACACATTATGTTTGATTATGGCAAGTATTATCCTTTAATGCACTTGTTGAGTCCAAGACAAACTTTCCAATTAGCTCTTTCTGTTTGTCTAACAATGGGTTGACAGAAACCATGCTTGTTTTAGTTGTTTGAGTATTAGAACTATGAAAATATTACCTAAGGTTTGGTGAGTAATGTATGTTTTCAAATGGATTGGCTTCTCCAAAAAGTTGATCCATAGAATAAGTCTTTTCAGGGATGTTAATTGCCTTTTCAGATTCCTATGTGCTTGTTTCCTCAGCTTGAGACATGATATGTTCTTCAAAGTCATCATGCAGGTCTTGTTCTTAACCTTCTGAATGTTTTTCCTCATTCTGGTGAGTGTCTGTATACTCCATTTCTCTGTTTAACCTCTTGATCTCTTCATTCTGACTAAAGATCATCTTTTTCAACTCATTAATCACAACATCTTTAGCACCTGTCTTTTCAGACAAATAAGCAATATCAAGTCTTGTACTATTCCAATCTTGATCTTTTACCTTGACTTCTTCCTTTGATTGTTCTAGTTGTTGTTCTGGAAACTGAACAGTCATCTTCTGAGCTTTTTGATCAGCCTTAAGCTTCTCAATCTGTCCATCTTTACTCTTGAGTTTGTCTTTTGACTTGCTTTATTGTCAGACTTCTTAATCAGCTTGTCATACTCTCTATGAAGAGAAACATATTTGTGTACTCTATCTCGTCCTCAATGGGAATGTCATTACCATGTTCTTCACCTTCAATAGTTTGAGCAGTAGTGCTCTGTTATTCTTTTTCGTATTCATGATCTGACAAGGTACCAACTTCTTCTTGTTAACTTGATTGTTCTGCTAGTGAAGCATCAATGTCTCTCAATAGGGATGATAATGTTTGCTAAGCAGATAAGTGTGGACTTTGAGATGGTAAAGGAAACTGATGTTCAAAGTGCATCTATTCTAGTTCTTGAACATCTTCTTGTACATGATCCTCATGAATGATTGGGTCTTGTAAGTGTGCAGCTTGTTCTTCTTGATCTATTGGCTCTAGTATGGGTGCAACTTCTTCTCCTTGAATGAGTGGGGCAGGTTGAATGATAGGTGCTTGATGAATAATGTTTTGAAAGAACATGTTTGGTTCTCTATGACCTGGAATCCTCATGAAGACATCAGGAACATGTAGATCATGATTAATCATATGAGGAGAAACATATACTTCATCTCCTTGATACAAGCTTGACTTGATTCTGGTAAACACATGTTGATTGAAATGAACAGGCTGAAAGATTGAATCTCTTTTGGAATGTTTGAGAGAAAATCATCAATAATCATTTGGAGTAATATTGGATACATCTAAACTTATTACCTCACTTTTATTAAGTTGTAGATCATCCTATTTTGTACTTGTGCTACAAAGTTAAAAGGTCTTCTTGTAATAATACTTGCTATTTTAGAAGAACTCCTGAATGAAGTGGCGTCCTAACCAGTCTTCCTGTTGGTCACGGTCTTCTGATATGTATGCATAAAAAATTTGAATTGGGCACACATATATGACTTCTTGATTTGCTTCTTATCAACGGTACCAGTGTGGCCTATGTACCTGATTACATGAAGAACATAGTTCTCAACAAATTCCTTGGACCATCAATATCTTCATCGCCCAATTATAATACCCTTCTAGTAACTTCTTCAGAGATTATGATCTTTTGATTTTGCATAGTAGATACAACAACTTGTTTATCATCTATCTACTCCAGATGAGCATGAGTCTAGAATTGGACTATATGATCTTCAAATATCTCTGGTCTTGTTGTCATAGCATGAACCAGCCTTGTTTGTCTTATGGATTGAATAGTAACATTGTAGTTCTAAACCTTGGGAGAATCTGGGTTGAGATAGGCACTTAGATTATGATATGACAAACACTTGGTTTGCCATATCTGCAATAAAGAAGAGATACGTTAGTAAGTGTATGATAGTTGATGCATGATGTTGAGTTTGACTGAACTATTAATCAAATGTTCATTAGTCAGTTATGATTGTTATGAAATGATAACATATATATGCTTACCATATTGAGTTTTTCAAAGTGTGTGTTTGTTTTACATTATCAAAATGAATCAGGTTGACCTATCAAAAGTCAACCTTTTGGTTAATTTAACCTTGTAAATCTTGTGAATTTCAAGTTGTTTTGATCCAAATTGTTTTGCAATATGTTTGTTTCGTCACAGTGAGTCGTCTGTTTCATATTATGTATTGATTTCATTTCATAATATCTCAAACTCGTGAATTTTGGTTTTGACTTTTAAAGTAAAAAACTACCATTTAATGCACATTGAATGCTTATGCATTTAATGATGTTACGATCAATGTTATGCCAAATCCACTGTTTATACATGATTACAAATAAGTTTTGAACATATTTGACAAGTTATAACATATTTCAAGTTATATTGATAAAATTCATAGATCAAAAATCAATATTTGATAGATTTTGGCATGAACACTTGACTGTTCTTCAACCCGATGAACACTTAATCAAATTTCATCAAATCAACAGTTATAACACATTCGACTAAGATCATCTAACACATATCTAATGTTTGATTTCATTAACAACATAAAATGATTCATGTTTGAGTTACAGTTCATTGTTTTACTTAGATTTAACAATGTTCGAATCAAAATCAGGCAACCGTATGTTGAATGAATGTTTGAAGATTTGAATCATGTTGTTATACCTATTTGAATAAGAATCAGCAGTGAAATCAAACATATTTTGGGGTTTCGGATGATCAAGGGTTTATAGGATTTATCGCACTGTGTAACGTTTTAGAATTTTATTTTTCTTTCTATCTATGGTGATGACTGAAAAATTGACAAGTGTTGATATATATATACAACGAACAAAATGACTATCCGCTATGTGTATAGTGTATTTGTACGTTGTGGGAACAGTTTAAACTTAAAATTTAATTTTAAGTCATGAGTTGTGGAAAACACATGCACTGTATGAACAACGCGTTCGCTATAGAATTTTTAAGTTGCACGTTGTGGACCCTTGTATGTTGTGATGTGTTCACAGCGGATGGTCATTAGGTCATGCTCTGTGCAAACTTATTTGATATTTAAAAATTCATAACAGATGACTAAAAGATCATACACTGTGATTGATCACTGATTCTAAAGTAGATGACCATTTGTTCATGCGTTGTGGATACTTGATCTGATTGTTTGATAGTTCACAGCGGATGAACATTTCTCATGCGTTGTGGACACTTGATAGTTTTTCAACATATTTACATAGGATGACCTATTGTCATGCACTGTGAATCTTTTGTATGATTGTGTAATTGTGTACAACGTATGATTACCTGTGCGTGTACAATGTATACACTTGCACTGCTTCAACAAAATTAGTCATACGTTGTGGAAAGATACTGTGTTCATAGCGGATGCCTTACAAACATCATGCCCCTGTGAACACTTGTCTGTTCATTAATGCATAGCGGATGCATGTTTGTTTGTCTGTGTGAACACTTGGTATATTTTGAATGTTAATGGTTCACTGTAGCTACAACGGATGCATTTTGAATGTCCGCTGTGTGAACAGCTGACAAATTTTCAAAAAAAATTGTTTGTTTTAATAACTTTGCTCGTCATCTATGTAATTTAATACATACGCTGTGAAGACTTAATTTTCTATTTTGCTTGAAAAATTATGTTGAAATGTTTTCAAAATTTGAATGTTTGTTAAAATTTTATAATTTTATCATAATCAATATATTGATGATAAAATATCAATCACAAGTAATATTATGCATATATGTGTGTCAAACTACTGTGTTTGAGTGCTGGCTTGACATGACTTTATTTAAAACTTAAAATTTAATATTCAAAATTTTAAATACACGTATTCTACTGCCTTTGATAATTCCATGTTCATTTTTCTCCCCCTAAATTTTTGCATATTTATAAAAACCTTTATAAAATAACAAAAATTTTAAATTGTGTGAATGTATAATATCAAAGTTCAGTTTGATTGTTTGTATGATAGCCTTAATTAGAAAGGTACAACCTTGACTAACTAAGAATCAGTGTTTTGCTTGCTTGGACGTGAATCATTTGCCATGACTTGAGATCATACTAGTGTTTAGTCCTCATTAAGATGTTTAAATGAGTTTGAGAATAGACATAAACTAATACAATATTGATTGCAGATATTGTTGTCCACTTAAACTCATGCATGGTATTAATGATTGATTTAAACAGTGAGTGATTTATCATGTTTTTAGGTGTATCAATATGATTTGTATGTATTCCACACTCGATTATATGTTAAGATCAATCCCCCTTAAGATATGCTAGAAAGCACTTGCTATGTTTATGACCTAGCTACTTAGGAGTATAAATGCTTAATTTGATCCTTGTTGTTTGATCCATATTAGGATTCTTTTCACTTCACTTAGGAAGGTGATCCTCTTTGGGATTCTCTTGATTCATCACAATGAATGTAGTCTAAAAGACTTTATTGATTGTTCATCCAAGATGAATGTGTTCCTCTTTGGGATTTTTTTTGGATCATGATTTAGGTCATTCAGGTTTGTGCTTAGCATAATAAAGAATGCCTGAGTGTACTCCAGCTCTATGATAATCATAACAAAGAAGAAACTTTTATGATTAAGCAGTTTATAAACTATTTCACTTGGTGCATAGTAGTTAATTTACAAGCAATCTATATTGGATAGACCAATAACCACCATAAACCAAGATGGGTATTGCTTACCACACAATCATGAGAATTTAGTTCTTCACTATTGTATGTGATTGTTAGGTATCCCATGCTGAGCCTATCCGCACATCAAACAAAGTATTGTCAGTCTTTATTAGTGGAAAATGACGCAACTGAAGAAGTAAGCTAATGTTCTATCATTTCTCATTAATGCTCATATGTGTATTTTTGTTTGATATCTTGACTTTGAAAATATGCATGTTTGATAAGAAACATGGACTTTGACAAAGTCAAGCTTATTGATGATTAATGTTTGAAAACATTACTTGTTTGGTTAAAAGTTCATCATACCAAGTGACTAAACTAGAAATTCAAATCTTGTTGAATCAAATGGTTTATAAACTGGTCAGCCAATCGATTGTCTGTATGGACCTTGATCAACTTTATCAGACCCTTTTCTAAGCAATCTCTTAGAAAATGAATCTGATATCAGTATGTTTGGTTTTTGAATGTTGAATAGGATTGTCAACGATAAACATGGCAGTAGAATTGTCTATGTGTATAGGTGTTTAAAGAAAATTAAAGCCATAATCAAGCATTTGGTTTTGAATCCAAAGCACTTGAGAACAATATGTAGAAGTAGCTATATATTCTTCTTCAGCTATTGACATAGACACATTTGTTTGTTTCTTGAACTTCAAGGAGATCAATCTTGATCCAAGAAACTCACATCCTCCTGTTGTGGATTTTTTGTTCTGTTTGCATCCACCATACTCACTGTCTGTGTATGCAAATAAAGAGAAATCTCCATCCTTAGGATACCATAGACCGATGGCTAGTATTCCTTTTAAGTATCTGAAAAATCCTCTTCACTACATTCATGTGTGATTCTTTTGGATCTGATTGATATCTTGCACACATGCATACTGCATACATGATATCTGGTCTGCTTGCAGTTTGGTACATCAAGGAGCCTATCACGGATCTGTATAGCTTCTGATCAACTGCTGTGCCATCTGGATTTGGGCCAAACTTCAATCCAGTTGCAAATGATGTTTTGCTTGATGTGCAATAAGTTATGATGTATTTCTTTAAGATATGATTCACATATTTGCTTTGGTTGATAAAGATTCATTTACTAGATTGTTGAACTTATAGACCAATGAAGAAAGTGAGTTCTCCTATTGAGCTCATTTGGAATTTTGATTTCATTAGAGCCTTAAACTCTATGCAAATTTGTATGTTGATAGATCCAAAAATGATGTCACGGTCATGGCCACGGCGACGGAGACGCGACGACGACGGTCACGGTCACGGTCACGGTCACGGTGATGGTGACGGTCATGGTGACGGTGACGGTAACGGTAATAATAATGATAATAATGATAATTATAATAATAAAATGAGAGGGTGGCTACATGGATGACACCTAGCATCCACAAGTTTTTACATATTCACACCCACACCCACACTCTTCACACACACACTCAACTCTTCATCTTCTTATCAACACACCCCCTCCCCCACTTCACGCCCTCGGTGACCACCCGATCATCGAAGCCACCACCAGCCGCCACCCTCATCCGTAACCGCCACCATCACCATCACCCGCGACCACCACTATCACCCGCCACCTCAGTCACCACACCACTGTCCATAGCCGCCTACTGCCCCCGTGCCACCAACTGTGACCACCAACCCGCCACATCACCATTATCGATCGCCTTACCCACACCCCCTTTTGGTTTTACGCGTGCCACCACCAACCCACCACCAAAATCTCACCTCCACCAACACAAGTAACCTACATTTCTTTTATTCAAGTAAAAAACATGAGGGTTTATAGTTGAGACCTTGTTCGAAACTTGAAGTGGTGATCGTGAGTTGGAAATCTTAGTGTCAATATTAGTGATCATTGGATTAGTCTAAAGATTGCTCAAGGTACACTTGTTTGGGAGATCATCCTATTTCCTTCATGCATGGACAATCAAGATGAAAATCTTGATGAACCCTAGTTCACCCACTTAGATGTTTCATCAAAGATGATGTTTTGATGAGTTTGGGCTTTGAAATGTGTATATAATCAAATTTGAGCTTTAGAAATGGTTTTAGAATGATAAAATCATGTTACTTGTATGATTTAGGTTTGTATTAATGCATATATATGTATATGTATGTTGTGTATGTATGTGTATTTGTGTAGGTTGATAGATTGATTGATTATGGCCTCGTAAGAAATGATTAAGTAGAAATATTGGATGAATGATGTTGTTGAATATATTGTCATAGAAGGATGATTAAGTTAGAACGTTGGATAAGTAACGAAATCGTTTATAACCATTGTAGAGAGATGAGTAAGTAAAAAAGTTTATGGATGGTAACTGTGACAACCGACCTCTAGGTCATAATTCTAACCTTTATCAACCTGCATCATTACCCATTCAATTAATATCAATGTTAATATCATTATCATTATTATTATTAGCATTATTATTATTGTTGTTATTATTGTCATTTTTGTTATTTTGTGTGCTTTTTGTGATGATTTAGCTATATCAAGCTTTAGCTTAGGGAAACTTAGTGTTCCGGTAAAGTTAATTAGTTACTCTCACAAAAAATTAAATCATAATTGAAGCAATTAATATGTGTATGAACACATAATTCTCGGATTAATGAATGCATGTTCATGCATAATACTTAAACAACTAACTAGAATTTACAACCTAAAATACTACATTATACTACATACTACACTACATAATAACATTGATAATTAAAATTTAAAACAAAAACCCACTAGACTCCAAATCCTCATCCGCCCCCCTTGACCACCAATCCCTTTCCCTCTACTCCACTTGAGCCATTCAAACACACCACCATCCTTTCCTCCACTCTCATTGCATGCAACTACTTTCAAACTCTCCTATCACTCGCTTCTCTCACTCTCTCGGTTCTCCAGTAGAAAAACACACACAACACACCAAAAATCCTCTCCATTTCAGCTTCATATTTGAAGTACAACAACAAACCACCATCGGCCGCGTCCAAACAACCAAGAAAGTGGCATTTTGAGAGCTTTTGGTGCACGGTTCATACAAGTTCAAGATTCTCCAGCCTTTGTTCGAGATTCTCCAGCTCATCTTTTCCTTCTATACTCTCAAAATTGTGAACCACACAAAGAGTAAGGTTCATCACACCCAAAACAAGTTATGTCCTGTGTCATTCTTTCTTTAACCTAGCACAAAACCTTACCATCTTTGTTCTAACAGAATATTACTTCTATCACCTTGTTCTTGAGGAGCTTCTAACATCCTTGAAGGTATATCATTTGATATGTTAGTTATTCTAAGGGTGGAACACGAGTTACACCTTGAAAACCCTCTTTTGGGTGTTTTTGGCATCATCGAACCTTATGTCTTGTAATCCTCCGAAGCCCAAGCTTGAAATCTGCTTAAAATAGTTTTTAAACCTCTTAATAACCTGTTTTGAAAGTTACAATATGTTTTGGTGATGAATGGGTACAATCTATGATGTTTTACACACGTGTAAATGGCTAAAATGATGAAATCTCTCAACTACAAGCGTATTCTTTGGTTACATGTTTAACCCGTGAGTTAGAGCTATTATTTTAATAATTTTTGGTGTTATTAGGTGTATGAAGTGATGTTAATGTCTGAAAAAAATAAAAGTACGGACTTGTAGGTATTTTTAACTAATTTTTGGGACCCGAAAGGTGGTGAAACAACTTAAAAATAAGAGAACTTAGATTTAAACATTTTAAAAAAAATTCCATGCTTTAAAAGGGTTAAAAAAGTGTTTTAGATCAGATTTGTTTATTAAATGGTCAAAGGACAATTTAAAATGAATTTTTAGTTAAAAACGGGTCTTAACCGGGTAACGTTTATAGGAAAACCTTAAAAATAAAATGATAAACCAAAAACCTATGCAAACTATGTTATTTCAGCAAGTTGAGACCTCTAAGACTTGAAAATGGTGAAAAATTTGGTTAAACACGCTTATGAACGGTTGGTTCCGGGTAAAAAAAAAGAAAAAAAAACGCTTTATAACGGGTTATAACTAAAAATGAGGTTTTCAACTAAAAGAGGATTAAAATACATTCTCAACATATTGTAAACTTATCAGAAAGTCCTTAAAATGATATTTAAAGGCTTAAGACTCAAAATATAGTAAATTAATACTTAACCGTTAAAAAACTTCGGTTTTACCGTAACCGGTAATGTAAAACGTAAGAATTCTAAACCCGAACTTAAATTCTAAAAAAACGAAAAGTTGGAGTTAACATATTTAAAATGAGTTAACTCCAAAAACCTGTTATGTGGTTATAAATGTCTCTAAGTGCAAGAAAACAAACTACGGGGTAGAAAATTGTAAATTTTGAAACTTGGAGGACTAAATTGTAAATTCTGCCAAACATCAATAAACCGACCCTTTGAACTAATAATCACTTGGTATACTTAATTTAACTTGTGTCAATGACTTATATGTGTAAAAAATCCATAGTTTTCCTAAATGACCATGACTTTCTATACAAGGAAACTTTTAATATAAGCCTTAACAAATGAAAATCTAATTGGACGTTCAACCTCATGGCACTTCTAGTACACCTTACATAACCTTAGAACCAGTAGCTTATCACTTAAATCTTGATGGTAAGGTGCTATACTTGAGACTTTTCCCGCCACACGAAGAATCCTTTGCTTGAATCTTAATGTGAGTTCTAGTGTTCCCTTTTTACTACTATTTTTGGGATGAAACATGCTATGCTTAAACTGAAATCATTTATGAGCTATTGTATGATACTTGAATGTTGGGGATAATGTTCGAACCTGCTTATACTTGTATCACGATCAATAATCCTTGTGTGAACCGCTTGTTTTATATGGGTAGATCTACTTGGGGAATCCCCCACACACAGTGCCTTTCGTGATTAAGTGGAAGGATACCACACTGAGATCCTGTAGGGTTGTTTGTGGCATGTGACAAGTTTTTGTAAGATACTAGGGTGAACCATCTGGCAGGTATGGTCCACTGTTTTGAGGCTCAGTTCTTCCTTCGGGATTAACCGTCACAACATAACTTTTGAAGAGGCTAGTCGGGACTAAGTGCAGGGTTGATTGTGATCCCCCACAATAGTAAAACTATAATTCTTTTTAAATCAAATGTGGATTCTATTGTATCCTTTTGTTTTTAATCTTTAAGCACTTGAATTCACCAACTTTTTAGTTGACACAATTTTCTTTTGAGCATGTTTCAGGTAATCCATGAAGGGAGTCTAGCGGTTGTAGAAGACCTAAACCTAGTACCGTGACAATGGCAATGGCTTGTTTTGTTTTGAAACCATTTGAGCAATTTACATTTATTGTTGTTGGAAACAATTGTACTGATGTTGTATGTACTCGTTTCATTAGGGGGCTAGACTTACCCTTAGCCCGGGTTTACTTTAAACATTAATGCCATGTGATGTTCTCTCCTTTTGCGCTCTTAGGATGGTTTGTTTCTGCTTCCATATACTGTTGCTAGTGTGTGACGTCCCACCCTACCTGGGCCCGGGGTGTGACAGATTGGTATCAGAACCAAAGGTTGTAGAGAAGTCGGGAATGTCATAGTAGACCCTAGGCTACTACCCTGATACCTTAGGACTGTCCTTGTGGGAAAGTGTTGGGATGATCGGGTTTGGTAAATTGATGATTACACTTAATAAACGTAATCATGAATATACCGGACTTGTAAATTCCATCATGGACATTTAGGTAATGATTGGACCTTTCTCTGTTTGAAACTTTTGATTTCTGAAATTTCTTTGAAGTGGTCTAAAGGTTTTTCCTAAGATAAATTACCTTGCCTATTATTATTTAAAGAAACTACTGATTTTTGATACTATTGCTTATTGATACCTCTAGTTATGGATACTATTAGGATATCTGATACTATTGGCATCACTACTACTATAAGTACTATTATTATTACAATCATGAGCTATGAGAAACCAAATCACTCATGATATTTCTTGTAGGACATAAGAGCTATGGCTGACAAAGGAAAGGCACCGACATACCCAAATGATGGTACTGCACCAATGGGAGCCTTAGGAAGGCGATGCCGTGAACGGAGTACGAAGAATACATGAAGAGATGCGGGCATCCGATCTATATATCCGTTACATCCGACGGCACTGAGCAGTGAGAAGACTCTTCCTCGACATCGCCCTCCAGGAACCGGACGCGCTCCCACTCACCACATGTCGCAGCTCCTACCCACTCACCTATCCCACCTATCCGGAATAGGGGTGCACGTGTTATCACCCGCCCATGAAAGAGTGCTAGGCCAGGACCCTCAGTCTCCTTTAGGATGCCACCTCCTCCACCACCTGTTAGGACTCCGATACCTACACCCCCGCCATTTGACCCACTCCGACACCATCCACATGACGAGCACTGGATACCACCTAGGCGTAGCATGTATGACGGCCCTAGTGTGCTAGCTGGTGACCGATACTCCTAGTCTAGCCACCGGGCAAGTGACGTAGGTCCCTCCAATGCTGCACTGGACGAGATTTTGAAGACCATCCGTCGTCACGAGCTGACACTCTAGCACACAAATCGGACCTCTCAGTCTGCCCAGTTTCAGGTCATGATGGCTTCGCATGGGGTCTAGCGGTTGGAGCAAGAGCAGAGAAAGAAGAACTCGAGGTGGCTAGGGTGACTAAAGAAGAAGTGGATGTGAGAGCATGGAGAGGAAGTGGGATTATCTGTCTTTTAGACAGTTGAAGGAAACTATTTCTATTATTATCTGATACTATTATTATTATTATTATGGGGGTGATGGCACCTTCCAACTTGTAAGAGTATAACTCTGATTAAATTATGCTTGCTGATACTATTGACTCAATCTATCTATGAAACTATTCTATCGATGCTAAATTTTGCTGAGCTATTTGTATTGAACTGCTATGTGTCATGTTATGCGTTGGGAATTTTGGCCTATGTCCATTCTGGAAATTGTCTTAAATTAATCTAATGGAAAATTGTTGGAGATATTTAGTGGTGTGTATAGTACACTCCTTCCTTCTAGGATGCGGTATATTGTGGTAAATGATGCATGGGCTACTCGAAACCAATTATGAGATGCTAAACGAATTTATCTGTGATTCTATCAGAATGTCGACTACAAGAGGAACCCGGATTGGAAGACTAGGAGCTACTAGAGGCCGCCGTGAGGAGGCCAGACAAACCGAAAACCAACCCCCTACTCCACCAGGAACTCCTCATTGGGAGAATGCTAATCATGGGAATGATTAGAGAATTGCCAACCTCCTAGCACAACAGATTGCTAACGCCATTCCGACCATCATCGCCCAGATCAATGCGGACCAGAGTAACCCCGGTGGTAATGATGGACTCGGGAACAACAAGGGCAACAATAGGGAAGTTGAAGCATTGAAGAATGGATGCTCCTACAAAACCTTCATGGCATGCAAGCCCAAGGATTTCCATGGCACCGAGCGTGCGATAGAGACGTACCGGTGGATCGATGAAATGGAAGCTGTCCTAGACATCCGTGAGTGTAAGATGGACCAAATGGTGAGGTTTGCATCCCAATCACTCAAGGGATTTCACTCTGGAATGGTGTAAGACGGTTACTCAACCCCGGGGAAGAAACGCTGCTAACCGAATGAGTTGGACTAAATCTAGGGAGCTGATAATCAACAAATACTGCTCCATCAATCAGCTCGATAAGCTAGAGTGGGTTTCTGAGCCTGGAAATGAAAGGTCCTAATTACACTGAGTACATCAACTGCTTCTTAGCCCTGTCTTGACTGGTGCCACACCTAGTGACATAGGAATCTAAGGGCGTAGCACGTTTCATCTAGGGGCCACATCCTAGAGTCAGGGGGATGGTTCGATCCTCCAGGACCTTAACCCTACAAGCTGCGGTTGACTTCAGTAGCAGTTTGACTGATGATTTAGTTAGGGCGGATGGACTGAACAAACAAAAGCTGATGAAAAGAGGAAGCCGATGGGTGAGAAAAGAAAGTGGTTTGATGTGAAGTGAACAATTGACAGTAGTAGCGGGTCAACCAAGAAGGGTTTTAAAGGTGTGACGTACGATAACCAAGATGGGAGGACACGGAAGATATACTCGGGTACAAGCCCGTTCTACAACTAGTGCAAACTACATCATCAAGGGTAGTGCAACCCGATGCCCTGCTTCTGATGCAAACGACCAGGTCATTTAATTAAGGATTGTACGTATGCGCCAGGTAAACAATGCTATGAATGTGGAGATCCAGGACATATGAAGAATAAGTGTGCTAAGCTGGGGAGAGATAAGGAAGCTAGACCCATCAAGCCTAAGGGACGAGCATTCGTGATGGAACCAGCCGATGCTCGCAAAGAACTAGATGTAGTCAATGGTACGTTCCTTATAAACAACCATCCTGCTACCGTTCTATTTGATACTAGAGCAACTGCTAGTTTTGTCTCTAGTACTTTTAGGCCTTTGATTGACTTGAGTGCATGTATCTTAACCGATACGTTTACCGTAGAATTAGCTGACGGTAACATCATAGAAACTAATGAAATCATCAAGGATTGCATAATGAATCTAGAAGGTAGCACATTTAAAATAAACCTGATGCCTATTAAGCTAGGAGGATTCGATGTGGTTGTTGGCATGGATTGACTGGCTAGGCATAGAGTCAAAATCGTGTGTGATGGACGCCTACTTAAGATACCTTTGAATGATGGGAAGGTGTTAGTTGTTCATGGTGAGAGAAGTAACATGCTATATCCTATGATATCTCATTTAAAAGCTACCGAGAGTCTTATGAAGGGAGGCCAGCTTTCATAGTCTATGTGATGAAGGCTAAAGAGGAGAAGAAGATTGGGGATATTCCAGTGGCTTCTGAATATCTGGAAGTGTTTCCCGAAGACCTACCGAGACTCCCTCCAAATTGACAGGTTGAGTTCCAATAGATCTACTGCCTGGTACTGCAACAGTAGCTAAGGCACCATACCGACTCGCCCCTCCCGAGATGAAGGAACTAATGCTACAAATCCAAGAGCTACTTGACAAGGGTTTTATACGGCCAAGTGTTTCTCCATGGGATGCCCCGGTACTATTCGTGAAGAAGAAGGATGGAACCCTACGTATGTGAATTGGTTACAGGGAGCTAAACAAGCTGACAATAAAGAACCAATACCCTCTTCCGAGAATAGATGACCTATTCGATCAACTGCAGTGAGCAAGTTATTTTTCAAAAATAGATTTAAGATTAGGGTACCATCAGCTGAAGATAAGAGAAGAAGACATACCCAAAACAGCCTTTAGAAGTAGATATGGACATTATGAGTATCTGGTCATGCCCTTTGGACTAACAAACGCACCAACAGCGTTTATGGATCTCATGAACCGAGTATGTCACCCATATCTTGACAAATTTGTGATTGTGTTTATCGAAGACATCCTGATCTACTCCCGTAGTAAGGAAGAGCATGAGAAGCACCTCAGGCTGATTCTTGAATTACTCAAGAATGAGCAATTGTATGCCAAGTTCTCCAAATGCGAATTTTGGATACGAGAGATTCAATTTCTAGGGCATGTGGTAAATGAGAATGGGATTCAAGTGGACCCTTCTAAGATTGAGGTTATTAAGAACTGGAAAATTCCTGAAACCCCCACCGAAATTAGGCAATTCCTTGGATTGGCCGGATACTATAGAAGGTTTATCAAGGACTTCTCGTGCATTATAAAACTGTTGACTGCTTTGAGTAAGAAGAATACAACCTTTGTGTGGGAACGAGAGCAGAATGAAGCATTCAAAATGCTCAAGGAGAAACTGTGTAGTGCACCTATCCTCGCCCTCCTTGAAGGAGTCGAAGATTTTGTAGTCTATTGTGACGCCTCGCGTCAAGGACTAGGATGCGTACTAATGCAACGCAACAAGGTAATCACTTATGCATCAAGACTGCTGAACGAGCATGTGAAGAACTACACAACGCATGATCTAGAATTGGGTGCCGTGGTGTTTGCTCTCAAAATATGGAGGCATTATCTCTATGGCACGAAGTGCATTATCTACACTGATCATAGAAGTTTGCAACACAGTCTGGATTAGAAGATGCTAAACATGCGCCAGAGAAGACGGGTTGAGCTATTAAATGATTACGAATGTGAAATCCGCTACCATCCCGGCAAGGCCAATGTAATGGCAGATGCCTTGAGCTGGAAAGGAAGAGAAAAACCGCTTCGCGTCCATGCCTTACGGATGAGTGTGTACACCGACCTTATCGCAAGGCTGAAAGAAACTCAAGGCGAAGCATTAAAGGAAGATAAATTAGCAGAGGAAGTGTTAACAGGAATGGAGAAGCGATTAGAGATGAGTAACGATGGTATATATAAATATGAAGGGAGAACGTGGGTATGGAAGTACGAGGGAATTAGAGAGGTAATCCTCGACGAAGCCCACAAATCTAAGTACTTGGTTCACCCCGGAAGTGACAAAATGTACCAGGATCTAAAGGCACTTTTCTGGTGGCCTGGAATCAAGAAATCAATCGCTATTTATGTTGGGAAGTGTTTGACCTGTGCCAAGGTAAAAGCTGAAAATCAAAAACCGTCAGGAACGTTGCAACAACCCAAAGTTCCAGAATGGAAATGGGATAACGTCACAATGGATTTTGTTACAAAGTTACCCAGAACGTTTAGAGGTCATGATGTGTAACGCTCGGAAATTTCGATTTGGAGTGTCATGCGACTGGAGCGTCCAATCGCATAGAAGTCATGCGATTGAAGCTCAACCGCACGACTGGAGCTCAATCGTACGACTGGAGTGTCCAATCGCATGGAGCTTGGACGACTGAAGGTCCAATCGCATGGAGAGCTCGGACAACTGGATTGTAGTATTTAAGGAAGAGGGCAGCCCTTACTCTCTCCCACACTTACAAACATCAGCCATAGAGAGAAAGAAGAAGGAGAAAGCTCGGTCCAAGCGGGTTCGTGAGCCAAAATCGACGTGTAGCAGGTTAAATCGAAGCTCTAACCGAGGAGGCTACTAAGGTGAGTTCTAGGACCCCTCTTTTACACGTTTTTGAAGAATTTTTGGGGCTGGAACACATCTGAAACTATTTTCAGGTTTTGGGTGTTTAACCCGTGTATGTTTGAATGTGTATGTGTATGGTGTGTTTAGAGTGCGATTTTGGGCGTGAATGTGCTTGAATGTTGTCATAGTATGATTCCCTAAGGTTTAGGAGGGTTAATTTGGGCTTAAACGAAGTCTGGAAGGGTTTGGAGGCCGAAAGTTGCGGCTGCAGTTCGGGATGAACTCCAGTCGCTGCCCAGTTAGGGCTAGGCGACTGAAGGGCCAGACGCATGACTGAGGAACGAATGATGTTCAATCGAACGATTGGGTCTCAGTCGCACTACATGGGATTTATTCGTACGACAGGTCATGCGACTTGGAGTTCAGTCGCATAAGTTCAGCCGCATAGTTGTTCAGTCGCACGACTGAGGGTTCAGTCGCAAAGGAGTCCAATCGCATAGTGCTCATTTGCACGATAGGAGGTCCATTCGCACAATTGTATGCCCATTCGTATAGTTGCCTAATCGCATGATTCAGTCGCGTGGAGGCCATGCAACTGAAGTATGTCCAATCGCCCAAATAGGGTTGTTGTGTACGAGGAGGGAGATAGTATTGCATGTATATGCATGATGTATGTATGATAGGTATGATGTAGCCCTATATGATGGTAATGACTGATTCACTTGTAAATGCTGATGTTCCTTGCTTCGATGTAGGTCTATCTTTCTGTACCTTTACGGGTATCGTATATGAATGAATGAGACGTATTATGTAACGTAAGTGAAAGATAGTAAAAGAGGAACTTAATGAACGAGCGCATGCATTACTGAACGAATGAAAGAAAGAACACATGATCTAATGAATGGGTGAATGGCTTGCAAGCAAGTGTATGAGGTGAGTGACTCTGTGTCGCAACAGACTCGGAAGAGGTCCTTGTCGCGTACTCCGGTATTGCAGGAGACGGGAACCAGATGAATGAGAGTAAGATTGGCTTGTGAGCAGAAGGAAAGGAGGTTCACGACTCATTGAGAGTTGTCAGCTCAACTGTGTGTGTATTATAGAGTGCGATCTTGGCTAACTCATAAGGGGACATGGACACAGTGGGAGTTCTGTTTTGGTAACTGCTCCGATACGTGCGTTGTGGTATTTACTGTGTGCTATGTAGCGTGTGATTTTGGCCTACCTCATGTGGATTATGTAGCGTGCGATGTTTGGCTAACCCATGAGATGGCGTGCGATTTTGGCTAAACCCCGAGAGATCTCACACACACAGGGGGAGTAGGTCTTGGTGACCTCTCCGTTGGTGCGATTTGTGCGATATCTACTATGGAACTCATAAGGGGACATAGACAGTGGGAGTTCAGTTTTGGTAACTGCTCCGATACGTGCGATGTGTATTTAATGTGTGATATGTAGCATGCGATTTTGGCCTACCTCATGTGGATTATGTAGCGTGCGATTTTGGCTAACCCATGAGATGGCGTGCGATTTTGGCTAAACCCCGAGAGTTCTCAAACTGTAGGAGAGTTGATCTTCATGACAACTCCATTGGTGCAATTCGTGCTATGCGTACTTCGGGTACGAAGATGTGAAGGTGTGATAAGTAAGATAATGAACGAAAGAAGGACAGAACATAAATGGAAGAAACGAACGAAAGTTATGAACATACGAAAGACGTATCGAACGTAAGAATGAACGTAATGAACGTACGAACGAATGTAACGAACGTATGAATAAATGCAACGAACGTACGAATGAATGTAATGAATGTATGAATGAAGGTAAGAAACGTATGAACGAAAGAAAGAGTGTATGAACGAACGTGAATAATAATGATGAACGGTACACAAATGAAAGATAATGAAAGATTGATGAAGATAATAATAATATTATCTACGTGTACGTATGTTGTATGATCGCATGTATGTAAGAACGGTATTAACAGAAGAAAAGTATGTTTTATTATAAAACTAGAACTCACTCAGCAACGCTGACTTTTTATGTGTTTCCAGTTGGCTGGTACTGTTGCTGAGGATGGCACGAGGCGGCTACTCAGCTCTTTTGGTATGTCTTTCCTTTGTTAATATTTTTGTAATATATAACGTTGAATGTATTTAGAAAACAAAGTGGTGTTTGTTGAGGATTCAGATAAACGGGATTACTTAAGGAATCCTCACACCACCGCCAGTCACTGTTTATGACTACGTCGTAATTGATTAATGATGTAGTACTTTGTAAAAGCTTTTATGATGAAATGAGATGTCTTTTCGAATGTCTCGCTGCAATGTTTATTTAAAATGTCTGTAAACGTATGTTTTATGTGCGATGAATGACCAGCTGTAAGGCGCCCGGGAACGGGGCCTTACATGATGCTATTTGGGTAATAGTGGATAAGCTAACTAAATCAGCTAACTTCTTGCTGATTCGAGAAGACAACGACCTGACGAATCTGGCCCAACTATACATCGATGAAATAGTGACTAGCCATGGTGTGCCGCTGTCAATCATCTCCGACTGTGATAGCCGCTTCACTTCTCATTTTTGGAAATCACTCCAGCAGGCTTTAGGAACCCATCTAGATTTAAGCACTGCATACCACCCACAAACTGACGGTCAGAGTGAAAGAACCATTCAAACCTCGGAAGATATGCTAAGAGCTTGCGTGATTGACTTTCGTAGGAACTGGGACAACTATCTTCCTTTGGTGGAGTTCTCGTATAATAATAGTTACCACGCAAGTATAAAGGCAGCTCCTTATAAGGCCCTATATGGTAGGAAATGACGATCACCATTGAGTTGGAATGAGATCGGTGATAGCCAAGTAATGGGACCCGACATCATGTTGGAGACCACCGACAAGATATTCAAAATCAAGGAGCGTTTAAGAGTAGCTAGAGACCGTTAGAAGAAATACACTGACAAAAGACGAAAACCATTAGAAGTTCAAGTGGGTGACAGGGTAATGGTAAAAGTAGCACCATGGAAGGGAACTGTGAGGTTTGGAAAGAAAGGAAAGTTAAGCCCGAGATATATCGGACCATTTAAGATACTAGCAAGAATTGGCCCCATGGCATATAAATTAAAGCTACCCCAGGAGTTAAGTTACATACATGACACCTTCCATGTGTCAAACCTGATGAAGTGCCTGGTAGACAAGACCATGGAGTTACCATTGAAGGAAGCTAGGATTAATGACAAACTGAACTTTGTGGAAGAGCCTATAGAAATCACTGACTGGTTGGTCAAGAAACTTAGACAAAGCCGCATACCCAAGATCAAGGTAAGATGGAATTCTAGATGAGGACCTAAATTCACTTGGGAGCGAGAAGATGAGATGAGAAAGAGTTATCCGCACCCTTTAAACCCACCTGTTCTAAATTAATCAAAGCTAAAATTTTGGGATGAAATTTCCTAAATGATGGGAGAATGTGACAACCGACCTCTAGGTCATAATTCTAACCTTTATCAACCTGTATCATTACCCATTCAATTAATATTAATGTTAATATCATTATCATTATTATTATTAGCATTATTATTATTGTTGTTATTATTGTCATTTTTGTTATTTTGTGTGCTTTTTGTGATGATTTAGCTATATCAAGCTTTAGCTTAGGGAAACTTAGTGTTCCGGAAAAGTTAATTAGTCACCCTTGCAAAATTAAATCATAATTGAAACAATTAATATGTGTATGAACACATAATTCTTGGGTTAATGCATGCATGTTCATGCATAATACTTAAACAACTAACTAGAATTTACAACCTAAAATACTACATTATACTACATACTACACTACATAATAACATTGATAATTTAAAACAAAACCCACTAGTTCTTATAATAAACATACTTTCTTCTCTTTATAGACCATTCTTTTCTTTCATGTGATCATGCATCATACGTACATATAGATAATGTCTTCTATTATCCCTTTCATTCATTCATTCGTTCTTTTTACATCATTATCTTTTAGTTCTTATCTGGATCCTGTCAGGCTTTACCCACTTCATAGCACTCAGCTATGATTACTGTGGTCGAATGACAAGGATTCCGTTTCATCTTTGCTTGCAC
>BJCO01724762.1:0-10832 GCA_018326465.1 Flaveria floridana | reverse complement strand
GGTGCGCAGTGGGGTTGTGGTGTGGTGTTTTGTAAATGCTGAAAATCTGAACTGATCCCGACTATATGTGAGGTTCTTTTTTGCGGCGATATGTCGCCGCAATAAAGCAATTGCGACGAAACTAATTAATTATTTATATATTATAAAATTTAATTGTTTATTGCGATGAACAGTCGCCGCAAATGATTAATCGGGATTTTTCCCGCCCTTAAAAAAGGTTTTCGTGATATTAAAAAAAATAAAAATAATTAATTTTTACTTTATTGCGACGAAAAATCGCCGCAAAAAAGTTCTTGACTTTAAAAGTCAAAAAAGTTATTTCTTTTTGTCGTTGTGTGACTCTTTTGCGACGAAACACGTGTCGCCGCAAAAAAAGTGGTCGCGAAAAACTATTTTTCTTGTAGTGTTTTCTAAATAACTATAAGTCACAATAATGGATACTAAGTTTTGTTACCATTAGGTGAAATATATCTTTTTTATTCATTTATTTTTGTGAAAAATAAAAAAAACTACGTTGAGAATTTAGTTTTAGCGATGAAAATAAGTGTAACAAATGTTGTATTAATTTATCTATAGTTGTAGCAAAGTTTAAATAGATTATTTAAGGGATTGGATATTTAGACATTTTAAAATTATAACTTAACATCTTAAATTTCTACACGTGTCGTATATACTCATACGCGTCTTATAGGGGGGCGTGTAGCCCAATACGGGAGTATAATCCCTCTAACAACCCCCCGTCCTCGTAGTCCGTGTCGAAATTTGCTATACGCGTCGTATAACCCCATATGTATAGTATAGGGGGTCGTATATGGCTATATGGGGCGTATAACCCTCTAACAGCCCCCTGAATTTTTCTCGTTTTTAATGTTTTCAACCCTATACGCCGCGTATGCACCCATATGTGGCGTATAAGGATGTGTCGATTTATCCAAGTGTGTGTCTCTATATTATGACCCTTATTTAATATTTAAGAGCATTCACATATTATTCTCCATATATCTATGAATGCGTTCTATATATTATATAGAATGGTTATAAGTGGTTGTGAGTAGAGGATAGATAATATGTTACTGTTCATCTCTATATTTTGTAAAACACTGTTTATTTTTATTATTTTTTAATATTTATTAAAAGTGATTGTGAGTGGATGAGAGATAAAATGTAATGATAAAAATATAACAAATATTATTTAATTTAAAAAAGAAAGAAAATAATTTATATTGTAATTATAACGATGAGGATGAAGAGTAGTTGTGAATGCTTTTAAGGTTTTCTTTAAAGATATTTGGGGAAAACAATTATTGATAATTCACTTAACCTGCTCGAAAGTACAATTCTATTACATTATGTACGAACTAGACTATAATATGTTTGTTTGATTATAATAATATTAAATGTTCAATAAACTACTTGTGAACTTAACATTGATAATTGCATATTTTATTATATCTATTATTTCAATATTAAATGTTCAATAAACTACTTGTAAACCTAACACAGGTACTGGCATATTTATTAATGATATTGAGTTAAAAACAGCTGTTCAAATCTTATAACTTATAGTGTATTTATGAAAGTTATTATAACCCTAATAAATAGCTTTTAAATATTACACCAAAAGAATCAAATATTAATTTATCTAGTTACAAGCCACAAACATTTAAATAAACAGAACTAGACAACTTTTTTTACAAATTACAAGTTGTAGTAGACATTCAACTACTTTCATGAGTAATACTCGAAAATTAAGAACTCAAGCCATTCAAGGAACTCGCTAAGTATACCACCCGGTCTTAAACTATCCCGTCTATCATTCGGTTTAGCCACGCTGTCTTCACATATTTTCCCGTGTAGTGAAGTCGTAATAATGTCTTTAAATGTCCAACAATGTTATTTTTTTCCTTCTACCATGTACATTCTTTTAACATAAATTTCTCATGTGTAGCGAAGAAGGTAAAGTATATATAAGGTCAAAATTATACCTTGGGTTTTATTTTAAAATGATAAATGTCTGATGATATAACATGTCAGTTTTATTTACTTATAAGTAATTTATTAATGTGTGACAAGTATATTTTATGATTTTTTATCATTGTTGTAGAAGCTTGGAAACTTAAAATTTTTATTTAAAAGAAGTCACGTTATATACGAACCACTCAAGTAAAAATTGTAATCGGCTAGATTGCCAATTTAGTGTTTAGTCCATTTGTGGGGCCAAAACTTTTCATTTGAACATTGGAATTTAAATTTCCCAAATTCTTAATATATATTTTTTATTTTTATTATTATTTTTTATTTCATATGTAGATTGTGTGATACGAAATATTTTCTTTCATCACACAATAGCATAGGAAATCCAACCACAATTATTTTGTTTTTCGATTTAGATTTTAAAAGATTGGCTAGAACATGTGAAAAATACTATTCTATATAAAAATGAATATCCGAAAGGTTACGCATTAATATTAACCTCTCTTGAAATATTTGTAAAACTTGTGTTTACTTGTGTTAATATATCGTTTACAGACAGGCAAAACCACGAGAAACGAAAAAGAAAAAACTTTTATATCTAGGCTTGTTTCTTAATCATGAGATCTTAAAGGTTAACATTCAAACTCAAATTCCCATGTTCCATTTGTTAGTAAAAAAAAGATACATCTTTTATTTAAACATAGGTATGATTGAGGGCTTGTGTTGTTGGATGATGAATGCATGCTTGTAAACATATTCAAGTACCAAACATGGAGCAGGCTAAACAAAAGCAAGCACTTAAACCAAAACCTAGACAAAAAGTAAAAGATTTGACCAACATCATTCTTATGTTTTCTTTATGTATCCACTCCCTTGTCTACCAACATAAACGGAACTTAATTCGAACAAAAAAGTTTTAGTTACATATAATGAAATAGATTACGAGGTGGAGGTTGACGAATTAAATATATGGTTTCACGCGAGTTTGAAAAGGCCTATTTTCATGTCCGAGGTTACACCTCGGGTGAGTTTCTATATCTATTTGATCCATATGCAAATTTGCTTCATTACCATAATATACAATCTAAAGCCTCTTCATTGTTGGGTACGTACGTTAGTACCGTTAGTAAAAAAAATGTTTTATTAATTCTTTGTGTTAAGACCTCGTCTCAAGGTAAGACTTATTTTAATTTCAATATACTATTTAACAATTCTAATCATCAATAATATCCACAGTGTAAAACTTAAAATAAACTAATTTTAGGTACAAAATCACAATAATTATATAATACATTTATACATAGTTCATAGACATCATTCATAAAGATTAGAAATGGAGTGAAGTAGATGGTTACGTAATTGTTTTGTGTAAAACAATTTAAGAAAAAGATATGATGCGGCTTTTATATAGATTCTTAGTTCTTTTAAAGAAATTTCTTCTTTCTTGAACAACCTTCTAATTCCTAATGGATGGGTGAAAGTCATGAATCGATCATGATGGTATGAGAAAATCCCACAAAATCTTTTGCTTTTTGCTCGGTTAAATGGCTACAGATGATACATCTGTGGATTATTTGTGTGTGGATTTGATCACTTTGACATGGTGGTGAAACATAAAAGAAAGATTTTGATTTGACTCGGACGTGTTTTAATGAAATGTCTAAGAGAAGCACGATTACGTATATACATATTCAAAAGATTATCGGAAACATGAATATTTCTTTACTTTTTTTTCTTTGAACGGCCAACATAGAGAGATTTTATTGCTAAATCTAGCGAGAAGCTAGGATAGGTACAAGATACAAAACATCAAAATTATAACATTAAAACGTCCATACAATGGAGACCAAAAACCAGCCATAAATCTAGAAAACAATAAAAAAATAAAAAACCCTAAATCTAATTTCTTAATGATTCCCATAAATCAACTTATCTCCTCTATCTTTAGCGATTAGGGGTATGTTTGGGATTGTTTTTAAAAGCAACTTATTGACTTATTGACTTTTTTAATAAGTTAATAAGTTAGTAGTTAATAAGTTAGTATTGAGTGACTTATTAACTTATTTTTCACAACAATCATATTACCAAACACTATAAAATGACTTTTTAACTTTTCAAAAGTTAAAAAGTTAAAAGTTGATAAAAATAAGCACTCCCAAACACCCACTAGTATTCTCCCCTGCATTAAGCAAACCAATCGATCACTACCACGTCCATCACCACCACCACGAGATTGAACTCATTCTAAACGAGATTAACACCACCACCAAGCTCACACATAGTCACCGTCCCCTGAATCAAATTCCTTTCTTGTTTCAAACAATATCTGACTCGCTCATGGTTGGGGATCCCAACTCCAAAGCACTCATCGTCATCATTAGCGTAACTAGGTAACTGCACCTAACATGAATTAATATGGAGCAAATCATGGACCAATATCTTGTAGATCCGAGATTGGGTTTTAAGGACTGAAATTAGGTTTAGTGATTTATGAAATCATTGATGTTAATTCATGAAATTAGGAATCACGGAGATGGTGGTAGCGATTTCCATCTTCCTCCCACTGTGAAACACTCCGACCCCTGGCGCTGATAGGGAAGCGTGGTGGTTGGTGAAAAATGAAGAAGATGGAATGGATATTTCATTATGTTCTCGAGTTTACTTAAAGACGGAAGAGAAATAAAAACTTTTTTCTTTTCATTTTTTTCCTTTCATTTTGAAAGGTTTGATTTTAACTTTTATTTATTTTTTATTTTTTTTCTTCTCTCCTTACATGAACTCGCGAATACAATTTTTTTTTATTTTTCTTTTATTTTCTTTCATTAAAAAAAACTTTGGAACATGTTGTTTTTTCTTTCCTTCCACTTCCCTTCTTTTCTCTCCTTAAATGAACTCGGGAACATAGCGTAGTTTTATAATATTTATAAGTAAATTACATAAATAACCCTCCAATTATAAATAAATTTACTAATTTACTAATTTACATATACATACCCTTAGGTGTAAAAGATTAAAATACTCTTATACTTAAATTAAAAAACTAACAGAGTTAATGTTAGAGACCAAAATCATTATTAAATGCAAAAATCAGGGTTTGATATGTCAAGAATTCATTTTTGGAACAACATAATTAAACATGCTAAACCTCAGGGACCATATATGAAATTACACAATAATAAAAATAATAATGCATTAGTAAAATTATTTTTTTTTATAAATGAGCCAAAACATGTTGAGGTTATCCAAATCTAGCCTGGCCCACCCCACACTTCAAAGTTATGTGTTTTCATCTTAATCCATTTTGACTTAACGTATCTGCTTTATTATTTCAACACTCAACATCGAATTTGGAGACAAACACCAAGATTGCGGAATGTCTAACATGATCGGAAGGTCTGCCACTTCTAGCAGCTTTTATAACACAAACTAATCAACATAGAATTTTCTTACTAGATGACTATTGTAGTAATATAAATTTTGTAATCACACTTAACCCACATAAGCATTCTTGAGTGTAAGCATCTCACATATGTGTATATATTTGTTTATCCTCTTTCCACACATACATATATAGATATTAATTATTAAATGAAAGTTGGGCTTATGTCTTGTAAAAAATAGTGAGTTGTGTTGAAATTGTTTAAGCCATAAGATTCCAAATTTAAACACACGTGAAGCTTTACTTCAAGTGGCTGACAATAACTCCAAAACAAAAGTTGAAGCTAAATTGACAGCATATATGAACTTGCAGATTTTAATTTTCTTGTTTAATAATCATTTGATCTTATAAATAATAATACTCATGATATTAGCCTTTTTTTAAAACCCTTTGTAACACACACTAATTATTCTACACCTTTAATTCATTGTTGTGAGGCCACTTCGACCACTTAAACTGGGAATTATTGGCGTTATAACACCCGCTCCTTATAACAATTAAATTTTTCTGCTTTTGCTCACTAGGAGCTCATACATTTATTTTTGGTTATCGAGTGAGAAGTTTTCAAGAGCTCACCTACGATGAAATTTTTCTCAATTGAATACTTTTAACTTTAGAGTTTTTCTCTCATTCACAATCAGTACGTTTGAAACACATTGATGGTATTTGAGGCGATATCGATACATCCATTATGATGCAAGTAACTTTGATGGGGACGAAACAGTGAGATTTGACAAAAGTGTGACATGTGTTGTGGGTGCGGTTATACGATAATGGACTAGGCACTAATAAAGTTGTCAGTTTTGAATATAACAGACAGAACCAAAGCCAAATTAGGCTGATGCTTGCCTCCTCTCTTCATTAGCTAATATGTTTTTCAAAGCATCATCGTTATCGCTAAAAACCATTTTCCTCTAAAAGTCTATAAGAATTGAAAAAGGGTTGACTCTTAGAACAATCAATAGAAGAACTCCTCTACCTGAAAGCTCAAGGGTCAAAATGGCTTATGAATTACTGAAAGATCCAAGATTTATTTATAGTATTATTACTACCATGACAGTTTTCTCTTTTCAATAATGCATCAAAATAACATTTTATTTCTATTGTCAGACCTGCAGGTCTCTGCACTCCTTGCTTATACAGTGGAATATGAGTCATAAGGACCACAATAATATTTCACTTGATTACAAGATCCAAGATAACCAACATCCACCCACATGGATCCACATATATCTAACAATTTAACAGCTAAATCAAGAAAATATAATGTAACATCAAGAAACTGCAAATCAAGAAAATCTAATGTAACATCAAGAAACTGTTCATCAGACACCACAAAAAGATAAAAAAGATAACTTTGAGAAAGATTTGTATCTTGTGAATTCAAGACTTCATCTTGATTACTCACAGTCAATAACTAAACAAAACCCATATCACAGATATTAAAAAGGATTCTCTAGTTCAATTCCCAGATCAAGAAACATGATAACCGGTCATATATATGCGCGTTGGGATCATGAAGTATAATCAAAGAAATGCGATACTTTAACTTAAGAAAATAAAGAGTCATTAGGAGAAAAGATGAAGCCTTGAGGGGTACCCTTGCAATATTGGGGCATCTGAAACAAGCACTATGCTATACCTGGTTATCACAGCAAAGTTGTTGTTTTTCAGATGTAATATACCCAATGGTTATGTAAGAAATTATTATTAACCTAGATTAGTTTTCACAGACTTTTTAACTTTAACTCGTGTATCCCACTTTTAGTTATTCTATCAAACGTCTACGTAAATTTCTATTCGACGCATGAATCTTCTATGTGACCGGCTCTATGGCGTCTCGTGCATTACATTATTGGTAATTCCATATGTTTATTTGATATAAATATGTGAATGTGTTAAAAAATTACCAATTAAACCAATGTTTAGCCATATTAACTCTCTTGATGTCTTGATGCTGCTGGGAGGTTTGTTAGAACATTCAAGTATGCAATATCCTATATTACAGTATCAATACCGCCTATTGGTTCGTAACTGTTGGATCAACTACCCATACAAGTAGTAGTAGTTATGATTTTGTGACCTATCATTCCATTGGTATATGTGTTGCACTTGTAAATGATCAGGATTCAGAAGATTACTACAGTTTTGAGAGATGTTTGTATACAAGCATCTGAATATCTATAATATATGTTAGTAGACTTGTTATACAGAGCGGTAGTAGTTAATAGTTCACACTTTTCTTAAGTTGGAAACATAACGAACTTATGTTTTATATGTTTGAAATATCAACCTTGCTTATTATAATTAAACAATAAAAACATCAAAACTAAGTTTACAATTCATATTAGCCGTTTATAAGGACTTTGAATTTGTTTTCTAATGACATACTTTTGTCAAACATTGCTAATTTTTCTATATAGGTTTGGACACAGGTTCCAGATTCATGTTATGAAGACAGTTAACCATGGTTGTTAGTCAATTCAAAGTTATATATTTTTCTAATTGTACCTTTTGACTTTCAAGCCATTATACGCACACACATATATATATGGAGGTAAGTTGGATCAAATCAGAAAACAAATAAACAAGCAATTGTTTGAATATCATTTCTACACATGGCTTACACAAAAGCACTATTGTCCTTAGTTTTGGTTGCGGTTTTTATGGCCTCTGTCACAGAGGCCAGAAAACGCAACGCAACACATATCCAGTTCTACATGCACGACACCCCTAGTGGACCCAACCCAACTGGTGTCCGTGTGGCAGGTCAACCAGTGAATGCCACACGTACCGACTGGAGTGCCAGGTTTGAGTTTGGGTCCATTTATGTCATTGACAACCCCCTCACAGCCACTCCTGATATCGACTCGACCCTTATTGGTCGAGCTCAGGGGCTCTACGCGTTGTCGTCCAAGGACAACAAGTTGAGCCTCCTCATGACCCTAACCTACAACTTTGTTTCTGGTGATTACAACGGTAGCTCTCTTAGCGTTGTGGGTTGGAACTTTATTATGAATGAAGTCAGAGAGATGCCGGTGGTTGGGGGTAGTGGCGTTTTTCGGCTTGCTCGTGGTTTTGCTCTAGCAAGGACATATTCGATGGATCAAGCAGACGCGATAATCGGATACAATGTCACTGTAATACCATATTATTAGAAAGTGTTTTGATTTGATTTACGTATTGGTTATGTTTGATTTCAGCTTTGGGTGATTGAAGAGTAGTTTCATGAATTCATCTATGTTTTACTAGACTGTTTACTTAATAATATGTTATTTTGTTAATTTTAGTTAAGTTTAATTAAAAAAAATTATCCTAATATTCTAAATTATATTTTTATTTTGAATTTTCCTTTGTAAATTGGCGTCAAAATTTTCAAAACATAATGAATGGTTAGCCCTCTTTTAACGTATATATTTCGTGTTTTTATTTAGGATCACTTGTTTAAAGGCCCAAAAAGCCCAAAATTAAAGCTGAACAAAAATCGAACTGTCACTAACATTAGATGGTTTGGTACTTTGGTTTAGGGCTGTTCACGAGCCGAGTCGAACCGAGCGGACCTTTGCTCATGCTTGGCTAGTTTCCAAACCGAACCGAGCCGATCGGCTTGTTTACAACCGAGCGGAAAATCGAACGAGCATTTTTCGAGCGTTAAATTTTTGAGCGAACGTCGAGCGAGCGCAAACGAGCGGCAAATAATTTATACAACCCAACTATCTTGTGTGTCATATAATTTATACTACAGCGAATAAAGTTTAATAACTTTAAAATAGCCACATTTCATTACATAATACTTTTATGGATGATAACACGTTGTGACTGACGATTAAGCTAGCTAAGTCTGTAGCCGATAAGACGGAGAGCATATTGCAGATAACGCTGACGGTGAGAGTGAGATGATCGAAAAAAATATCTTTTAACGGCTTAGGATTTCACTTTTATATTAAGTGTAGAATTCTTTTATTAGGATGATTGATCAAATATGCATAAATAGAATTATATATTTGTATATAATTGGTCAAATCTACTAGAGCACTACGTATAAACTATATATACATATTAATTCGATCCTAACCGAACCGAGCGGACCTTTGCTCGTGCTTAGCTCGTTTACAAACTGATCCGAGCCGATCGGCTCGTTTACAACCGAGCAAAAATTCGAACGAACATTTTTCGAGCAAATTCCGAACGAACATCGAGAGAGCGTCGAGCGTCGAGCGATTTGGACAGCCCTAGTTTGGTTTGGTTTAGTTTTTCAATGGTTTGACCAAAAAACCAAACCTGAACCATGAACACCCGTAGTCGTAACTTGTGAAGCAAAAAGGATATCACCTATTTTACATACAAAATATATCATTAGTGATTTTAAAAAAATAGTTGGTATATCTCAGCCACATATTGCATTCCACAATAAACACTAAACACAATAGAGATTACAATCAATGAAATATCTAAAAATTAAAGATTTAAAGATTCAAAAGTCGAGTTTCATATGAATCATCACCAACAAATAACATGACCAACTAGAAGAACAAGTGAAGAAAACTTAGATGCTTGTTCGATCCATTAAACACATGATATGATTATTGTAGATAGTTGATTGTATTAAAAGGCTCTAATAAACAAATCTAACATTTGAGTGAACCGTGCACAAATAATTTTAAACAAGAAAACTATCATTATTTTTTCCAGCATCTCTTCAAATGCACTCAATATTAAAATAAAGAAACACAGGTATCACGTAAACATTTTGTATCTATAGCTAACTATGACACATAAGGGAGTAACATGTAAGAGTATAATCCACCCTCTTTCTCCTATCATCTCTCTTAAACACTTTGTACAAGTGTTTATACGGTTTTCAGTATATTTCACATATAATGCGACTAGAAGCGAGGACTCACCGTAACTAATAAAGGGAACTTCCTATGCCATCGACTACTTTATATTTTATATAACTTTTCTAAAAAAACTAATGCCACCAAATTATATATATATATACACATATACATATATATATATATACATATATATATATATACATATATATATATATACATATATATATACATAGGGGAGGGTTCCTAAGAAAACCTCTACTTATAAGAAAACCAAGAAAACCACTTTTAAACCATTGATCAAAATTGATCAATGGTTGATATTAATCAATGGCAAATTTGTAAATATTTAATAGATAGTTGCTTTAATTAAATGATTAAAGGGTGTTTTAGGTAGATTACAATTTTTATATTTTTGGAAATAACTAAAATCCCTTAAATCTCCCTCTTTCTCTCTCTCTCTCTCTTTAAAATCAAACACAATATTAGTTTAATTTATAATCAAATTAATTTATTCAAATATCATTCTAAAATATTTTAGAAGAACACAAGTTTTTTTTTCTGCAGATCTATATTAATTA
>BJCO01724755.1:0-14062 GCA_018326465.1 Flaveria floridana | reverse complement strand
TGAATGAAATACTAACTGATAAACGTGTATACCTAATCAAATAGTGCGGAATCCTATTTGATTGGCGATCTAATCAGTGAGAACGCACGTAGAATCAATTGTAAATTGAATCTCAAGGTTAAGAACGATTGATAATCGATCTAGTGCGATCTATGAACTTGGAACAGGTTCTTAGAGGTCTCTGGACGGCTAGGGTACGTAGGGATTCGAAGTGCTCTGTTTTTCCACGATTTAAGTGGTATTTATAGGTTAGTATTCCTCATTCGGGCGACTGAACCATTAGTATGGTTTAGTCTTGGGATTGAGCCATGCGGTCGATCCTTTCGCATGACTGAATGTTCAGTCGTGCGACTGACCCAATCTTATGTTCCAATCATACGATTGATCCAGTCTCCTAGTTCAGTCATGCGACTAAGTCATTCGCATGAATTTGTTCATGCGTATGGTCCATTAGCATGGGCCATTCGCTTGAGAACTTCACATTACTAAGTTTGAATATATTTCTTAAACATTACATTACCAAGATTAATTCATACAACCACAAACCTATATAATCAATTCAATACGTGTTAAATAACTCATTAATGAAATATTAAACATTATAACCATAACCAAACATTTGTATTTCATTACGTACCCAACCATTACATATGTGTAAGACAATAAAGACATATTACATTAAGCTCAGAAACTAGGTACACATGTATCTACAAATCGATATGAAACCCTTTAAATGAGCCCTATTTCTCTGATCCCAATTGTAAAGGACTAAAATTCTCTCAATTCGTTGAAGTTGAATTGATTATAAATCCAACCATAAAAGGCAAAGTTGATTCGATGTTTGTAATGATAAGTTGAGGCTATACAATCAACACAAATAAAAAACAAACCAGTAAACACACCTTCCATTCTCACATCAAATAACTTGTATACAAAGTGTCTACAATTGACAGAATGAATAACCGTAAACAAGAGTTACAAAATAAATACACAAAACCCTTACTTATACTAGAAGAGAAGAATTTCTCATAGAATATAAAATTCTTGCTTTCTTAGAAGTCCACATATAAAGAGTTCTCGCAAAACAAGTTTTTCATTATGCAACATCTAACTCAAAGTTCTTGCACAAACCACTTTGACACAAAAGTTCGCACAAATCATGAGTTTTTGCATATTCTTTAGTTTTTGCAAAAAAATAACATTTCTAATTTCTCGAGCTTCTAATTGTGAACTCTACATCATAAATTAAAAAAAGATGAGCCAAAAGGACGAAAAAGATCTATATAAATAGACCTTTTTGCCCTCAAATGACCAGCCCATGCACTTATATAAGCACCTCTAGTATAACCATTTGCAAGCAAATGTCCAGTTAGAGCAGCATACCAAGCACGAGGTGCTTGATGTAGCCCATAGAGTGCTTTGTCTAACTTATAGACATAATCAGGTTGATCTGGATCTTTAAAACTAAGAGTCTAACAAACATAAGTTTTCCTCTTATATTTCACCAATCTTAAGATCCATTTAATAAACCTTGAAGTTCATGAATGAAGCATATGCCAGAAAGATATAAATTGCTTCAAGTCTAGCTACGGGAGCACAGACTTCTTTATAATCAAGACCTTAAACTTGATAGAATCCTTGTCCAATAAGTCTGGCCTTGTTGCGAATAATAACACCTTTTCAACTGTCTTATGGTTAAATATCCATTTTGTTCCGATAGGCAACTTAACTTTTGAAAGTTCAAATAATTCCATACATCTAACTTCTTGAATTGCATCAATTCATCTTGCATTGCTCCCAGCTATTTTCTTTTAATACCATTTCTACATTCTTTGGCACTATTTAGGAGATAAAGCATAGAAACATGTATTGATTGCTCCTGATTGGCTTCGAGTATGAACCCCTTGAGATAATGGACCAATGATTGCGTCAGTTGGATGATTCTTATGAATTTTTAATTGAGAAATTAAATTTTTAGAAATAACTTTGTCCAAATTAGAAATGTGTCCAATAGGTTCTGCATCACCATTTCCTCCATCTGGTTGATAGATAATATGTTTCTCTTGATTAAGGTCACAATCTGTAGTATCTGATGAATTTGGTTCAGCAGATGCTTCTTCAAATGGAACTTGAATCGTATCACTTGGAGCATTTTATGTTAAAGAAGAAATAGTGTCAGAATCTTGTGGAGCTCTTTCAATAATTGGATTATCTTGAATCAAATCAGATTCTTGTGATGAAGAAGAATCTAAATCAGGAAAGTGATCCAAGTTTGCATTAGATGTTTGAACAACTAAAATATTTGAAGAACTTATATTCTCCAAATCATCAGAAAATATACCATGAATGGATGATGTCAAAGGTTGATTAGAGAAACAAAAAAGATCAATTAAAGGTGTCAAATAATGATGTATATTCATATAACCAAGAAGGAGCAAAGCCTGTATTAGTTTTGTTAAGTTCATGCCAATCTATATCAAATGGCTCAATAATCTATTTAGTTCTTTCATTATAAACCCTATATGCCACTTTGTTGCCTGAGTATCCAACAAAATAGCAGCCATCAGTTTTTTCATCAAATCTAGATTTTGAACCGGATGTGTATAATAAGTATCATAACAACCAAATGTTCTAAAATATTTGAATTTGGGTTCATGTTTAAAAATTATTTTATAAGGAGTCATATTTTGTTATTTATTTATTAAGACATGATTCTGAACATAACAAGCAGTATTAATAGCTTCATCCCAAAAGAAGGAAGGAAGCTTGGATGCTAATAGCATTGTTCTGGCTGCTTCGATCAACATTCTGTTTTGTTTTTCAGCAACTCCATTTTGTTGTGGAGCCCCTGCTTCACTGAATTTTGTAGCGGTCCCCTTTGAATCACAGGATTCATTCAAGATGTGATTACAAAACTCTATTCCATTATCACTTCTAATGCACTTTATCATTTTGTAAGTCTAACTTTCCACGAGAGTCATCAACATTGTTAGCAAATAAGGTGTTTCATCTTTTGTTGCTAAAAAGAAAACACAAGTAAATGTGCAAAAATCATCTGTAATAACGAAACAATATGCATGGTGTCCTAAACTCAAAACACTCACAGTACCAAACAAATCCATGTGTAGTAATTAGAGGATTGATTCAATTTTGGTATGAATAACTAGTTTATGAGGAAGTTTGTATTGTTCACCTTTGAAACATGAATAATAATGTTTAATAAGTTAAAATTCTTTTAATGGTAAACCCACAACATGATTTCCTCATTCCAACTTGTTCATATTCTTAATGTTAACATGCCTAAGATGACAATGCCATAACATTATATCAGTTTCTAAGGCTTATGATAATAAATAAGACGTTGTTTCAAATGAATGTGAACCATTCATATCCAACAAGTATGTGGCTTTGGCTCTCGGAGTCCTTAACAAAACCCATTCATTAGGTATTACAAAGCCAGGTTTTAGAATAAGACATTCTTTATTAGTATAGTGGGTAACCTCAGGATATTCTTACTCATCTTAAGATGTAGAGGTGGATGCCTTGGACTTCTTCTTCTTCTTCTTCTTCTTCTTCTTACTGTCTTTTTTCATGGCCATCCTCTTCTTCCTCTTTCTAGATTTTAGTTAAAGAGATTGGCCTTCAGCGCCAGGTTGTTCTTGTTGGTCTCTGCTAGTTGGGTCCTTTTCTTTTATAGGTTCAAAAGGAGAGGGACCAGAACCCTACTTTGGATCAGAAGATGAAGTTGGTTGTGGTCCAGCACAAGACCAGGTTGTGTTGTCTCTTGTGGTTCAACCTAACCTAAACTTCAGGTGCTGCTTGACTTGGTAAAGAATGCAAGTCAATGAGCTCACCCTTTTTTATCTTCTGCTTGATCACCCTAATATGCTCATCCATGGTGTATAAGACATTAGACCAAACATCCTTCCATAGAATCCATACAGTTTCAAGAAGCTCACTATCTTCTGCCTATCAGCAGACTTCTTCAGACTTAATTTGATGGTGACTATTCACTTTGTGGATTCTTTCCTCATCTTCCTCTTAGTAGCTTTTTGTTCTTTCATCACTTGTTGCTCAAGCTGATTGAGGTACTCAAACTCTATATACTCATAGGATAAGGGAAGAAGTGCAGATGCCTAATAGAGACCTGTGGTACTCAGGTAGTTGATCATGTTTTCTCTATCTGCTTCTTTTGTTTACCTAAGATTGTTGCTTAGCTACCACAACCTCTGTCTCGGGGCTTTGTTGAATTGAGGAGAGAGTAGGAGCATGTTTGTAGAGTCTTTTCCTCCTCCTTTCTTCTTTGATCTTCATAAGCAGTTCTTCATCCTCTACCTCTTTTTTCTCATTTGATAGCTTAGTGTCAGCCAGTTAATTTAACTCTTTTAAAGGAAGAGAGATGAGTTTATCAATGTTGTAGTTTCTGGTTCCCAAGTAGTTCAATCTGACTGCCCTTACCTCATCATCTTGAGTGCGGGGCATAGGGGCAACCCTGATTGCAGCTTCTATGAATCCTGGGGTCCCTCTTGAACTGTTTCCCCTTGGCTTTCTTTTTCTCTTTCTTTCCTCCTCCTCAATATCCTTAGGAGTCAACTTCCTTTTCCCTTTGTCACTCACAGGCTTTAGTGACTTAGGGTGGAGAGAGCTTTGGCCTTCATTGCTTGGTTCAGCACTTGAGCTATAGCTAAAGAGAGGTTATGAAGCACGTTCACTAGCTGGTGCCTCACTTAGAGTAGAGGATGTTGAGGTAGTTCATGTCTCAAGATTCATAGTTTCTATTACTGGGACTTCAATCAAGGTTTCCCCTTTGAAGCTAATTTTAGGGTCGACCTCAACATCCAATTGACCAATGACATTGCGTGTTAGCCATTGTCTTCTTCTTAATTTGAACTTTTCCATAATCCTATCTTGAATCCTCTGAGCTAGTCTGTCAGCTTGTCTGTTTTGACTTGGGTTGACAAGTGAACTAGAGGAACACTCTCATAGTACTTCAACGTTTGAAAACTAAATACTTCTTGTTGCCCTAAAGTCTAAGGAGTATTAGGGCTCTACTGTCAGCATCACACCTCCACCCTAGTATTTCATTTTTAGCATCTTAGGGTGGCGTAGGCATAGCCCTTGGAATACCCTTCTCAAACAGACTTTTTAAGAGTGAGTCCATATTAGTGTCAACTTGAGGAGGTTGCTGAGTATGGACAAGTTCTAGTGAGGGTGGTGAATCCTCTATGTCCATACTCTGAGAAGAACTCCTAGGTTTTGTGATTGTAGATATGACTTTCATAGGTTCTTGCATAACTGAGCTAGAGGTTAGGTCCACCACATCCACATGCTCTTATGGCACTTGTTGAGTCCTCCTAAGTGGTCTTGCAGCTAGCTTGCCCTTGAAATCAGTGATCTCAAGTTGCTGGTCATTGACCCTCTTTTGTAAGGAAGCTACCTGAGATTCCAAGTGACGGACCTGTGAGACTAAATAGGTGCAAGTTTTAGTTAATTTGTGCACCTTTAGTTTCAGACTCCCCTCATCTTCATCAAAAGAATCATAGGGGGATGAGAGAATAGGACCAAAGTATTCTTTCTCATCACCAGCACTAAGTTCTTGGCTGCTGGATTTCCCCTACACCATCACAGCTTCAGTTGGAGTGTCAATGGGATGGGTTGCCGTGGTTGAGGTCTTAAAGATATAATCACTTATGGAAGTGAGTGCATCTTCCATATGGTCCTCATGAATAGGTTCAGGGAGATCCACCTTAGTCGTAGGTGGATGATGTGGGCCTGACATGGGTGAGTCAGGAGCACTCATCTCTCCTTGAGCAGGGGTGCAGAAAAGAGACTCATGGTGCTCACTGAATTCCATGTCTTCATCATAATAGAATTTATGGTTGGGAATTGGTTGGTTAAGATTAAGAGGCTGGGGATGGTAGCTTTCCTCTGAAGGTTGTTCACTAGAGTTTTGAGACTCTGAGTGAAGGTTTAAGCTGTTAGGGTTGTGAGCTCATCAGGCTGAGCATGAGGAACCTCAACACTGATCAATGAAGTGATAGGAGTGGTTTGATCCTCAGGGGAAGTGGGAGCTCCAGTGTCCACTTCCTCATGCATGGGTGAGCATATGGGGGCCTGCACAGCTTGAGTAGCTCGGGTAGGGGTTTGTTTGGATCTTCTTCTGTAAGTGAGGGTCAATTGTGACTATGTGGGTGGTTTAGATGTATAAGGTGTGGGTTCAACGCTGGCTGGTGCTGCTAGGCTGACAAACTTGAGCAATGAGCTCTAAATTTTTGGGACTAGGGCTGTTTTTACGCCTGATAAGCCCACAGTAGGTTTTCTCATTGTCTTGAAGATGTCGGGCTTCATTTGTCCCATTTTATGAACATCACCTGTTCCCCTTAACTATGAACCCAGTTCACAGTTAAGAATTCATTAAACGTATCTAGGAAACATGTAGTATTCTAAGCATTCTAAGTTTGCAAGCAAATTTATATATACAAATTGAGAGTACCTGAACTTGACCCCTTAAACTATGCCATGGACTATGTGGGAGAGCTCCTCTGGAATTTGATCACATCCTCCATGCTTGTTTGAAAGATAATGGATGATAACATGGAAGAGATACTTCCATTTGAAGGAAACCTTCCTTTTTCAAAAGGTTCTTACTGAGTAATCACCCTCATAGCCCATCTACCTGAACCACTCTTTCATAACAGATTTTAGGAAGGATAATTCATATTCTTCATCATTCAGCTTGAGATGGGTGTTTATGGTAGCTAGAGTGATGAAAATTCTCTTGCCCTGTACTGTGTTAGACAGTGCTTTCTCCCCATCTGTAACACCCAAAAATTTCTTGTCAAAATGAAAGAAAAGAAAAGTAATAAAAAGAAGGAAATAAAAGTATGTTGAAGAGAATGAAAAAGAGAAATAGTGGAGGGGAGTTTTGTGTAAAAAGTACAAAAGTCATCTATTTTATAATTTATGGGTATGGCCTCCCATATTTGTGTTCTTTACCTGCTGTCTTCGATAAAGAAGAAAGAAAAGAAGCTGAAAGTTTTTCCTCTCGGTTTCAAGAAGAAGAAGAAACTGATTTTTTTCTTGGTAAGCATTTCTTCATATAATTGGCTCGGTTTTGTGGGGTTTTTGACTTTAAAACCAATTTTTATGTGTTCTTTGTGTTTGGTTGGTTGTTTGGTTGTGTTTTAGGTGTTTGAACTCTTGGTACCTTCAAGTTTGATGGAGTTTTACTTGAAGACTGCTGTAGGTGAGTTCTAGACCACGGTTCTATGTGTTTTTAAACTTCTTAGGGCTGAAAATGCATATTTAAATGTTTTACAATTGTTGTATATATACCCGTATGTATTTGTGTATGTATGCTTATGTTTTATGGTTGTAAGGGTGTTTTTGATGCTTAGATTGATGGATTTAAGTTCTAAACATGTTAGAAAGTAGATTGGGACTAGAAATAATATAGAAATATGTCAAATAGCCGGCCATACGCCCCAAACAGGGCCCATGCCCCTGAATTTTGACTTAGAAAACTTAAGTGCATCTCATGCGCCCAAATAGTATCCATGCGCCAAGAATATTTTCTAAAATATACTAAGTACCAGCTCATGCGCCTAGAATATTTGCCAAAATATACAAAGTACCAGGTAATGCGCCTAAACAGTACCTCATGAGCCTAAAATTTGTGCTTAGACACCTAAGTGTAGGTCATACGCCCAAATAGTGCCCATGTGCCCGGAGTTGCTCATGCGCTTAAGTGTTGATGTGCCTAAGCAGGGCTCATGCGCCTGCATAGTGGAAATGCACCTAAGCAAGGCTCATGCGCCTGCATAGTGCTAATACGCCCAGACTGTTTTACACTTAGAATTTTTATGTTCATGCGCCTGAAATGTCCCACGCGCCTCATTTTGGATTTAGGATTTGCTAAGGGGTTTCAAGAGGTAAATGGCTGAGATAGGTTCTGTCATGATGTGATGGTTTATGCTGATGTATGCATGATGATGCGATTAAGTTTATGATGTGTATGTGTGTATGATGTGTTATCTTTCTTCGTTAAACGGTTTCAAAACGTATGTAATATGGTATGTATTATGTTATGACTTTACGTGGTACGATGTATGAAAGAATGAACATAAAGTACTATGTAATGAAGTGAAAGATAACAATAATGACAAGTGGAACATAATGGACGAATGAAAGTCTTGCAAGCAAATTGAAGGGAGGTGCACGACCATATTGTCGTTAGCGTAACTGTGTACGGTTTAGCTAACCCGAAGGATGCACACAGGGTCAATCTTTAAGATTGACATGACCCTTGTAGCATACCCTAGGTACTGGGTCATGCTTCATGCACAATGTTAGGGGTCTATTTATAGACTTCAGCCCAGTATCAACTTCATGCGCAATGTTCAGGGTATTGCAAATTTGTCTGAAAGGAAAGTGAAAGATAATAATAAAAGGAAAAAATGAGAAAGATAAGGATGATGATAATGAATATTATCTGGATGTACGTATGATGTGTGTTCACATACGAAAGTAATGTATTTTATTCGAAAAGGATATTTTCATATATACATCATACAAGGTATTTTAATACTTTTAAAACTAGAACTCACTCAGCAATGCTGACTTTATGCATTTTTAGTTGGCAGGTACTTAGTGCTGAGGATGGCACACGAGGGAAGCTACTCGTCGGGGCTAGACTGGCATCCATTCATGCTTAATGATATTGTTGTTTTGTAATGCAATTATTAGATCCTTTTGTAACTTATGAAACAATGATGTATTGCTTAACAACAGTAATTATTAATGAAGTGAATGGTTTTTGTTAACTTAATTCCGCTGCAACATTTTATGAATATGTAATGTTTTATATGTATAATGCTATGATTGACCAACTATGTGGTCTCTGGGAACGGGCCCTTACAAGTTGGTATCAGTGGCAAAGTTTAAGAGAATTGGGTAAATATTTTCAAAAACCTAAACTTAAACTAAAAATGGGACGAGTAGGGATGCCAGCCCAAGTAGCTATGTGCCATCAGGTATTTCTTTTCTTAATGTTAACTGGTATTATGTGTGTGTACTATTTGAATTATGTGCTCTTAGTAGATTTAAATACTGATATAGTGATGATAGGAAATGCTTGGGGGCTGAAGAGTAAAGTAAGTGGCTAATCACAACTGGCCACTGTAATTAGGGACTTACTATACTTAAGATAAACTGAGCAATTACTTGGAATGACCATGTTAGTGTTTGAATCTTATAGTGTTTAGAGATGGTCGGTGGTAAATCATTAAAGGCCTCATAAGGTGGAGTATATGATGGATGTGATGCTGGACCGCGTGTCACAAAGAATAGGGCTAGAGCGGCAAAAATGACACGTGAAGAGCCCAAGATCCATCAACAGGAAGGTGGTGATGAGAGTGTGAAATTAAGGGCCTCGATGAAAGAGGCAGTAGTTGAGGAGGTTCATCAAGTCATGCAGACGATTCTACCATCTGTGGTGACTCAAGTAATTAAGGCTATGAGAGAGGATGAAAAGAAGGAAAAGAAGGAAAGAGGAAGACCACTGAAAGAGGAGAAAGAGAACAACCGGAGGCTAAGACGGTTGTCTTAAGTGAGGAGGAGGAGGAGGAAGCTATGCAAGAAACTACACGGGGCTGTAACTATGGGGCATTTCAAAAATGCAAGCCCCTAACATTCGATGGGAATGACAATGCTACTGCTGATCACTGATGGGTGAGGGAGATGGAGGCGGTACTTGATATTAGCGAGTGCCGAGAATATCAGTGGGTGAAGTTTTCTACCCACTCATTTGTGGATTTAGCCTTGTGCTGGTGGGACAACATTGTCCAGGCTGAGGGTAGCAGGGCCATTGGTAGAATTAGGTGGCCAGAAATAAAAAAGCTGGTGATTGAGGAATTCTGTCCTCATCGAGCACTTGATAAGATTGACACGGAGTTCTTGCAACTAGAGGCGGGCGCCATGACGCACTAGCATTACATTACCAAGTTCAATGAAATGACGAGGCTGGTCCCGGACCAGGTTATGCCGGTGATGGGGAAGATTAAGAGGTATGTGCAAGGATTGCCAGCCGATATCCGCAGGCATTTGATTAATGCTCGACCAAGCACTTTTAGGTCTCGAGAAGGGACTCCTAATGGAGTGAAGTGGATCTGGCTGGGAGGCTATTTGATGAAAGGGAGAAGATTGTGGTGGAGGTGAAGAAGATGGGTGGTGGTGACAAGAACTGGAGCGGGAAACGGTTTGGGCATGGTAGTTTCACCCCAAACAATAAGAGGATGAGGGTGGATGACCGTAGGGTGGTGTCATGAAGCTTGGGGGTAAAGAAGTGCGGTAAGTGTGGGAAGGAGCATACCAGCGAGTGCAGGTTGGGGTTAAATGTGTGCTTCAAGTGTTGGAAGCCCGGTCACATTGTAAGGGATTGTAAGGTGTTAAGGTGTTATAGCTGTGGTGAAGAGGGACACGTGAGTAAGGATTGCAGGAAGCCAAGGGCCGAGAGTTCTGGGTGAAGAAGAGGACAGGGAATGAGGGGCACAGGGAAACTACTAGAGCATTCATGATGACCCAAGGGGAAGCCAGGGTAGACCCCGATGTTGTGTAAGGTATGTTTCTAGTAAATCAAATTTATGCTTTGGTATTATTTGATTCTCATGCTAGTAGGAGTTTCATTTCTGCTGCGTTCTGTGCTAAGTTGCATGTTAGTAGTAGAAGTATTGATGATCCATTTGATGTAGAAACTGCTATTGGTAAGTCTACCAGAATTTTTGATATGATAGAAGACTGTGACATAGAACTAGAAGGCCATAGGTTCTCTACTAAATTATTTGTGATGCCTCTAGGCGGATTTGATGTAGTACTAGAGATGGATTGGTTAGCAGGCTATGAGACGAATATCATGTGTCGCATGAAGATGATTTGATTAATTGCGCCTGATAGAAGTTCGCTGACGGTCTACGGTGATCACATCACTATATTTTCGAAGGTGATTTCGATGGCGGTCCCAGAGAAGTGAATGAAATGGGGATGTAGTACCTACCTGGCTTATGTAAAGGATGTGGACGCATTAGTACCACAATTGTTTGATGCACCAGTTGTGTGCGACTTTTCAGACGTGTTCCCAGAAGACTTACCAGGTGTGTCACCAGATCGCGAGATTGAGTTTCAGATTGATCTGATACCCGGTGCTCAACCCATTGCCAAAACACCATACCGATTAGCTCCAACTAAGATGAAGGAACTAATGGTTCAACTAATGGATTTGATTGACAAAGGGTTCATCCAACCGAGCATACTCCTTGGGGTGCTCTCGTCTGGTTTGTTAAGAAGAAGGACAGTAGTATGAGGATGTGTACAGCCTACCGGGAGTTAAACAAGTTAATGGTGAAGAATCGATATCCTTTACCGAGAATAAATGTCCTTGTTCAATTAGCTCTAGGGTGCCAGTTGGCTCTCTAGGATAGATCTCCGATCTAGCTACCATCAATTGAAGGTGAAGGAGCAAGATATTCCTAAGACGGATTTTCACACGCATTATGGACACTACGAGTTTGTCGTTATGTCTTTTGGTTTAGCTAACGCACCAGCTTACTTTATGGATTCGATGAACCAAGTGTGTCGGCCAATGTTAGATAAATTAGTGATTATGTTTATTGACGATATCCTGATTTATTCAAAAAATGAGGAAGAACATGCCGGCCACATACAAGAAGCACTGGAGACTGTAAGGCTCCGTTCCCGGGCACCTCACAGTTGGTCATTCATTGCACATAAAACGTATTAATATTCATTTCGTAAAATACACAACGGAATTACATTAGCATAAGCCATTCTCTATTATTAAAAGATATTGTTGTTAATCAATACAATAACGTTTAAGTTACAAAAGATCATTTAATTGCATTACAAAACAACAATATCATAACATAGGAATGGATGTCAGTCTTTTCCTGCTGAGTAGCTTCACCCTCGTGCCATCCTCAACAACAATTACCTGCCAACTAAAAATGTATAAAAGTCAGCTTTGCTGAGTGAGTTCTAGTTTTAAAAGTATTAAAATAACTTGTGTAATGTATATATATGAAAATACTCTTTTTGTAAAAATACATCTCTTACTCTTGTACGTGAGCACACATTAACTATACAACAAGGTAATGTTTCCTTTCTTTACTGTATTCCTTGTTTATTTCATACTCTCTTAACTTTATCTTTCACTGTCTATGTGGACCAATGAGCAATACCCTAAACTATGTGCGCGGGGAAAATGGTGTTGGGCCTCTCTGGTCTATACTCTGATTACTGTACACAAGGCTGGCCCAGTCACCTAGGGCATGCTACAAAGGTCCGCCAATTTCAATTGATTGGCCCCATGATCACTATCAGGGTAGCTAACCCACATTACAGTTGAGCTAACGACATCATGGTCGTGGACCTCCTATATGCTTGCAAGACTTGTTAACTTTTTGATTAAGTTCCACTTCTCTTTATTATTTCTCTTCCAATATGTTAAGGATAATACTTGCATTCATGATCATAGGCACACCACATAAATCATACAATAATAATCACTATGACCATAGGAACAACTTATAATAATAATGCATATATAATAGCAATTAAAAACCCTAAGTCAAACTTGGGTCAAACTCTAATGATTCTGTTTTACTTAAACTTTCAAAAATTATTCTAAGTGTCCAAGGCGCATGAGCACTATGCAGGCACATGAGGTCTGTTTAGGCGCATGGGCACTATTTGGGCGGTTTAACACTTAGGTGTTTGGGACATCTCAGACGCATGGGGACTATTTGGACGTTTGGTCCACACTTAGGCATCTGAGTCAAAAACCTTAGATGCATGGGCTACTGTTCAGACGCGTGGGCTTATACTCAGATTTTTAAGGAAATTTCAAGACGTTTGGGGCACTGTTTGGGCGGTTGGGCATTGTTTGGGTGGTAGGGCCCTGTTTAGGCGTATGGGCTAACTTAGAAACTTTCTAAGGCAAATTTTAGGCGATTGGGAGTACTGTTTTGGTTGTTGGGGGTACTGTTTGGGCGCATGGCCCTACTTAGAAGATTTCTAAGGCTATTCTGGGCGCATGAGCCCTATTTGGATGCATGGCTAACCTGTTGAACATATTTCTAAATTATTTCCAATCCCAAACATCATTATATCCTATCCTAAACTTGTTACACCCATTATAAACCTTAAACAAACATCTACAACTATAGAACATCATCATACAAGCATACATACGTACGGTATATGCATAATGGTTGTAAAAAGGTTTTTGCATATATTTTCAGCCCCATAAAACTTATAAGATAAGAGAAAACCAGGGTCTAGAAACTCACCTTAGTTGTTTTCGGGTTTGAACACTGCTCTTGAACTTCCCAGACGGCTTTAACACCTAGACCCACTAAAACACACACAAACGTACATACAATAACACATATGAGCATATGACCGAGACTAGAACTATTTATAACATCACAAAACCAAGAATTCTTACCAAAAACTTCGAATTCTCCTTCTTCTTCTACAACTTCCGAGAGTTTTCTGCTCTCTCTCTCTAGAACAAAATGGGAAAAGTGTGAAGGTAAGAGTGGGCGGCCATGCCCATTTTTGTACCAACTTTTTGATATTTTGTCATTTTGGCACTTTGAACTTTTCAACTTGGGTCTTATAGATTTTCTTTCTTTTCCTTTACTTTTATTCCTTCCTTCATAACTAAAAATAACCGGGTGTTACAAGTCCACCCCCTTATATAGGTTTCGTCCCCGAAACCTGTTATCCTTCGAATAGTTATGGTTAATGCTGCCTCATTTCCTCTTCAGTCTCCCACATAGACTCATGACCCTTTTGGTGCTTCCACTGCACTCGTACAAGTTGAACCACTTTATTACTTAGCCTCTTCTCCTTGCGATCGATGATTGCCACTGGTTGTTCTACATTATTAAGCCGTTCATCCACCTCGATATCCTTCAGTGGTACAACCATGTCTTCATCAGCTAAGCACTTTCTCAGATGGGATACATGGAATGTGGGATGAATT
>BJCO01724754.1:0-14420 GCA_018326465.1 Flaveria floridana | reverse complement strand
ATAACCAGATTACCGTTGATCACCCTCCATTTACCACTACCAAACCTCACTTCCAGTCCTTGTTCATCCAGCTGACCAACTGAAATCAGTTTCTTCTTTAGCCCTGGAATCACCCTGACATTCTTTAAGTTCCATGTAGTACCCAATGAAGTAACCAGATCAATATCACCCATTCCCGTTACCTCAAGTATCTCGTCATTGGCTAATCGTACCTTTCCAAAATCACCATATTTCAGATTCACCATTGTTTCCCCGTTGTCCATGGCGTGAAACGAAGCCCCTGAATCCATGACCTAAGAGTCCACACTGTTTTCCATACTGAGTATCAATACATCATTATCAGAAACATCCCCAGCAGCAGTGTTCAATTCTTTCTTATTCGGACATTGACTCTTAACATGTCCCACCTCATTGCAGCTCCAGCACTTCATATTCTTCCTAGTTTTAGATGAACTTCTTACCCGACTCCCACTGTTCCTGTTATTACCCCGACCCCTGCCAACATTTAGTAGTACACTATTAGATGATTCACCCGAGTTCCTTCTTCTGACTTCTTCACCCATAACTAGATCTCGAATACCATTAAGAGTAAACCCTTAGTCCCCACAGAAGTTGAAATTGCAGTCACAGTTCTAGACCAACTATCAGGCAGAGACGACAACAGCAGTAGAGCCTGAACTTCATCATCAAACTTAATTCCAACAGATACAAGTCTTTTTAAGATTGAATTTAGATTGTTAATGTGAGCAATCACTGAGCTTCCTTCTTTCATCCTTGTGTTCACCAGCTCCTTTAATTAAGAACACCTTATTCGCTGCAGACGGTTTTTCATACATATTTGACAAAGCAGTTATCATACCACGAGCCGTGGTTTCCTTAATGACATTAAAAGCAACGTTTTTCGTCAAAACCAATGTAATAACCGCACGAGCCTTCTTGTCCTTTGATTCCCAATCAGCTTGTTCTATTTTCGCAGGTTTTTCTTCTAGTATCATATCCAAGTCCTTTTGACATAACAATGCTTCTATTCGCATTTTCCACCAACTAAAATCAGAACCGTTAAATTTCTCGATCACAACCATCCCGTCTTCAGCCATCTCAAACAGCAAACAAGAAGCAAATTGAAACGGTGAACAGACACAGCAATGGCACGGACCTGAACTTGACGACTGTTCTACTGAACACTGTCAATTGACCGATTTGCTCCTACAATAAACCTTGTAGAGAAATTTAAACCCGGACGTATTTTTCTTTCACTAAACACGGTTCCCCAAACAGTTGATAATAACTAGTCAAAACAAATTGAAATTTGAAAATGTAAAACTCTAACCTTTAGCCGATGACTTCAAGGGTTATTCATTAAACCCTAATCGACGGCTCAAAAAAGGTTTCAACTTGATAATCAGTCTTGATCAAACCGCCTTGTAGCCAACAATCAATCAACTCGATCTAATCTTAATCAAAACAAAAAAAAAACAAAAGGACTTGATTCTTTTTACCTTTAGTCGCACACCCTAAGAAAAAGAATTTGACTTTGGTTGTAAGCACCAGAACGGCAAATACTATTTTTTTCTTTGCACGAACTCCAAGATATAAACTTTCCTCTTCCTTTTTTTTTGGTTGACTAAGATTCCAAACGGCACAAATGGCACGGCAACTATAAAATTGAATATAAAATTTCAAACAGAAAATCACCGATGGCTCCAAGGTTTAAATCGACCAAAAAAAAAACACTGCGAATCGATACTAGTGTAACAACCGTGTGTTAACAACGAGCCAAAGCTCTGATACCACTTGTGAGGAATCAAGCGGCGCAGCGGAACTGACACACGAAACACACACAAACGAATATCACGTAGAAGAAACAAAACAATAAACGACACAAGGATTTAACGTGGTTCGGTCAGTGTGACCTACGTCCACGGGCTGCAACTAGGGTTTTCTTTATTTGCTCAGTACAAAAGATTACAATACATGACATGGATATATATAGAGACTAATTAGGGTTAACTATTTAATTAATAAGAAAAATAAACATGGGCCCAAGCCCAAAACCTTCACAAACCCAACACTCATTTCATCCTTAGTACGTACGTAAACTACAACAACGTCAGATTTGATGACAATGTCGTTAACCACTTTAGAGTCGCCATCCTAAGAAAGGAGTGAAAATATTAAAGCTGTAAATTTAACCTGAAAATCAAAGTGGAAACATATGTATGATTAAGAATTATGAAACTTACATTTGTATCCTTAAGATAAGGGTCTAATTCATTTCTTGGATAGTATGAGTCCCCCAGCCCCGAACCAAATATGTCGATCACTAATGACCCCAAATAAAAATAATACATGGAGAGGGGGGGGTTATAATGATAGTTAAGGAACATAAAATGTAGAAGAGAATAAGGATGTTAATGTATATTTAACATACTTTATACAAAAAATATGTTTGGATGTATGCTTATGTGACACTCTATGTAAATCACACATCGCCAGTGGACATGAGAGATGATAAGTTCATACGTAATATTTGACCTCTATTATCACTACCATGTTTTGGACTTATTAGTTGTGAATGAGAGGAGAATTCCATAGTTAAGTGTGCTCAGATGGCAACAATCGAATGATGGGTGACCTCCTTGGGATGTTTTCATCGGAGCAACCAAAAGCAAATCCGTAAGCTCCTCATGGGCAAAGTGGACAATATTGGTGGTATTAGAGGTCGGGTGTTACAGAATGGTATCAGAGCCACTCTTGTGTCATTCGATATGGTGGGGCAAACCTCATCAAGAATGGTGAGTCTTGGGGGTGTTCAAAGGGACACATTAGGCAAATCCCACATCCATAGATGGGATGGTGGGGCAAACCTCATCAAGGAAGATGAGTCCAAAAAGGGTGGTGTTTGTAAAGCAAATCTCACATCGGTTGTGGATAGGAGAGATTTTTTGTTATCACCAACACGTTTTGGGCGAATTGGTTGTGGATCATAGGAGAACTCCATAATTAAGCGTGCTCAGGTGGCAACAATACAGGGATTAATGACTTCCCTGTCAATCGAAGTTTTCACCCGACCAACCCAAAGAAAATCTGTGAGCTACTCGTGGACAAAGCGGATAATATTGGTGGTATGAGGGACCGAGTGTTACAGATATAAGTTATACTGACAATTGCAACATCTAATTTGAGTAAGCGCTTTTAGTTGTGCATGTAAGAATGGTTATGAGTTATGACCATAGATTTTTACTATTTAGTAAGGGAATGATTTTCCATGAATGATTTCATTGATTTCATCAATATATATAGTTACAATGCATAACAATAAGTGAGAAATCAAAAGGATAAATTTAAGGATAAACATGCTAATACAATCCTTATCAATACATGTGATGTATATCCTATTATACTCTCATAGTCAAGAGGTGGACGAATGCTAAGTAGATCTAAAATCATCAAATAATATCAGTGGCATGCCTTTGGTGAATATGTCTGCAACTTGGTACCGAGAGGGAACATGTAGAATTCTTACGTGACTGCACTGAACTTGTTCCCACATAAAATAGATGTCTAGCTCGATGTGCTTAGTGCTTTGATATTGGACCGGATTCACGGATAAATATATAGCATTGCTACTATCATAATAATCCAAAGTAGCATGTATGAGCGGGTGGTGTAATACTAACAGTAGATTTCGCAACCAACATATTGCTACGATGATATTTGCCACTCCTTAATATTTGGCCTCGGCACTTGAAGGGGAAATGTAGTCTTATGTTTGGATGAACAAGAAAGCAGGTTATTACCAAAATAAACACAGTAACCCAAGGCGGGTCAGTGGGTGTCCAGACACCCGACCTAATCAGCGTTAGTGTAGGCACGAAGAGAGGCAATGGTAGTAGTGCATTTTAATGGTCTTATCTTGGAGAAAGAATGTGAATACACACTTGTTGAACCACATATGATATGTCCGGACGCGTGAAAGTTAGGTATTAAAGGGCACCGGCCAAGCTTCAATACAATGTGTGATTATCAAAAAGAGGCACTTAGTGTGGCTTTGGTATCGACCAGTGTGGAGATGGATTTGCAAGATTGCATGCCAGCCCTCTCGATAATGTTTGTTGTTGGGCTTGATGTGATAAGAACATATGGATACCGATAAGAGTAACTGATACGCCGAGGAAGTAACTTAGGGGCTCGAGATATTTCATACAAAATTCACCTAAAAGTTTAGCCATAAGCTGCAAACGTAAGTGATCAGATAAAGTAGTAAGTATAATATCATCTACAAGTAAGTTGTGTTGCTTCAATGATGATAAGTGAACAAGGATTTGTCACAACTAGTTTGCTTGAACCCAAAGGTGGTGAAAAAATCTATGAATCATTGGTACCATGCATGTGGTGTCTATTTTAACCCATAAAGTCACTTTTTAAAAAAATAAACATGATCCAGATCATCACAATGTCAAAACCCCATGGGTTGATACATGTAGACCGTTTTATTAAGTTTTCCATGTAGAATGCATTAGTAACATCCAATTGGTTGATTGGCTATGATTGGGAAACTGCAAGTGTTAATATTGTCTGAATGGTGGCTGGCTTGACAACAGGACTAAAAGTCTCACCGTTATCTATACCTACCTATTGAGTCCTCCCGTCACACACTAAACGTGCTTTGTAACGGTCTAGATGTCTCGTCTAATTTAAACTTATGTCTAAAAAACCACATGTTTTTTTTATTTTCATGTGTGGTTGTCATGATACTAGTGTCCAAGTCTTATCACGGAATTTAGTCATTATGGTAGTATGTCATTCCGATATGGATAAGGCTTGATTAGGGTTCTTAGAAATAGGGACTATAGATGTAACATTAAGGTTTAAGAAGGGATTAGATTTGGTGATCCTGTCCATAGCTCGCGTGCGTAAGGTACGAGTGGGGGGTTGGGGCTTTTTGAAGTGGTGAAGGAGCAGAAGTGGGTTCGGGTGGTGAGTAAGGAGCAGTGGATGGTGTGTCGTGGATTGGGGTAGTAGGGTTAGTTTGGGGTGCTTGTAGTAGATGAGGAAGGGAGTAGGTAAAGGGTGATTAATAGGCTCCTGAGTTGTGGGTGCAGGTGGGTTGGTAGCGGGTGGTGATATGGATGGATTGGGGGTGCTGGATGCATTTGGGAAAGGAGATGAGGTGGGGGTGTGTACTGGAATGTTGTTGTTAATAGGCTGGACATGAGACCAAAATTGTAGGTTAAGTGGGTTGGTGAGAAAGTCCTAAGAATTGGAGCGGGAGGGTTGTTGAGTGGCGAATAGGAAAGTGTTTTCATCAATGAGGACATGATGAGAGATGATGAGCTTGTTAGTGGATAGGTCAAGACACTTGTATCCTGGTGATTGAGAGGATAATCTAGAAAGATTCAAGGTCGGGAGCATTGTTAGAGTTTGTGAATAGAGGTAGATGGAAGAAGGGAATAACATAGGCATCCAAATGCCCGAAGATGGTCATATGAGGGAGTGCCATTATATAGGAGTTGGGTTCAGGTTTTAAGGTTGTGGGTTTTGGTAGGTAGTATATTTAGTAAATAGATGGCCATCTCTAAGGCATGGTGCCACAACTTGTTAGGGAGAGAGGCATGAGTGAGTATAATACAGACTATATTTTTGATGGAGCGGATTTTACGCTCCGTTTTTCCATTTTGGGAGGATGTGTATGAGCAAGAGAATTGAAAAAGCATGCCATGATTATGACAAAACTGTTGAAAGGAGGGATTTACATATTCCTTCCCATTATCATATTGAAATTGTTTTATTTTCCTTTCAAGTTGTGTGTTGATGAGATTATTAAATTTGCAAAAAATATTGTAAACTTGGCTCTTGTTTGTTAAAGGATAAGTTCAAAGAAAGTTGGTAAAATCATCAAGAAACAATATGTAACAGCGGTAATCCCCAGTTCTAATGATTGGGGAGGTCCAAACATCACTATGAACAATTTCAAATGACATAAATATAGAAGTAAAAAAATTAAAAAATAGAAGTTTAATGCTTTTTTCAAACATACAAGATTGATAAAGTTTATTATGTCTCTTGCCATAATCAATAAAACTAGAATGTTTGAAAGAATGTAAACTTTTAGATCCCAGGTAACCATGCCGTTAATGCCAAAGTTGGTGGGAGCGGGTGAGAAAACTTGATGAAGGACTGATCTTGGAGATGACTTGAAAAGTGAGTGGATATAGCTCACCATGACTATTGCACCTTAGGATAGGATTCTGAGTCTTAAGATCTTTCACAATATAACCAAAGGGATTAAATTCAATGGAAATAAGATTGTTGGTTGTGAGACGACGGACAAAAAGTAGGTTTTTAATTAAATTAGGGGCAAAAAGTACTTGGTTTAGTTTGAAGGGTGGGTAGGGTGGTGGTAAAGTTTGGTTGTCGTGTCCACACACAGGAATGATTTTGCCATTCCTAACAATAATATTTCAAAAATTCTATTATTAGAATGAGACAAGAACATGTCTGATTAGTTTGTCATATGAGAGGAAGCCCTAGTGTCCATGTACCATGTATTGTCTGACGGGTTGAGGGACATGGAGTAAAGTGCCTTGTCGATGTACGTAAGTGTGTATGTGGAAGCATATGCTTAGGGGGTGCGGGCCCTAGAATGCCAAGGCCTATGGTTAGGCCAAGGGGTGGTGGTGGAATATGGAAAAAGTGGTTTGTTTGACTAGTTGCCCTAGGAAGGACGGTGTGGGTAAGCTGAGGGTGGTGGTGGGCTGGACATTACGGTATGGGGTAAGCCTTGGGTAAGAAGCCTGGTGGTTGGTGGGGCTGGTTTCCCCGATCGTGACCAAAAGTACCCCGACCCCTTCCCGGTTGCGACCACGACCTCGATTGGAGGACCAGTCTGAGGGTCTATAGTCTTGGCGAGGGGTAAGGATGGTATGGGTTTACGGTTGCAGTAGGTGGTGTGAAAGACGGTGAAAGCAGCCTGGGCCGTATACATGGCTTGGTTGGCTTATCAAGTTTCATCGAGTATGAGTATAGAATGAACATCATAGAAGTCCAGGAGTGGTGAAGTTTGTTGAAGCAGCATGGTGATGCCCTCATATTGCTTGTTAACATCGGGGATGAGTTGGAGCACCAATCATTGGTTGGAGACGGGTGAACCGACATCGGTGAGTTAATTGGCGAAAATTTTTAGGGCTTGACAATAGGCGGAGACATTGGGAAAAGTATCTAGTGGGTGTTGGAGAATTTATGATCAAGGTATATGGCATAGGAGGACTTGTTTGTCTTAAAAAATATTGGCGAGGGCTATCCATGCATCATAGGTGGTGGTATCAGGTTTGAGAATTATGTGAAGAAGATCGTTGGAGATTTGCTATAGATCCATTGAAGGTTGATAACATCAACCTACGGCCATCATTCATCTGTGTTAGTGGTTGTGTCTTTATCAGTAGAGATGGAGAAAGAAGCAGGGGTAAGGTTCTTGAGTTAAAGGGGGTCAAACACATTGTAGGTCTAACAATGGATCTTACACAACTCTAACGAGGACGTGTACTGGCCGGTTTCCATCTCAACGTTGATAGGTATGAGGTTCTTTTGTATTGAAGATTGTAACAACGGGGTGGATCTTTGAGTAGGTCATCGGAGGGGAAAGAAAAAAAATAAGGGTGTGGGATGGTTGGCCGAATTTGGCTGCTGAATGAGGTAAGGAAGAAGGCTAGAAGATATGATAGTAGGGTTGTTAGATACCATGAAGGAATGATTTCTTGTGAATGATTTATTTGATGTTCATCCATATATATAGTTACAATGCATAACAATAAGTGAGAAATACAAGATATAAACTTGGGGATAAACAATAAGTGAGAAATACAAGAGATAAACTTGGGGATAAACATGCTAATATAATCTGTATTAATACATATAATGTATATCTTATTATTTTGAATCAAAATATTCCTATAAAAACTATGAGTTAGCATTAAACCATGTACAATACATCATCAAAATCATAACCTAATTCACCAAATACAAACATACCTATTTTCCAGGAAGATTAATTTCTTCATCTCCTTGGTTTCCTTTTTGGAAAGAGGATCAACAACAAAAGAGACAAATTTCAAAGCCTCTTTAAAGGCCTATTATATTGCATGAAATCATTCTTTAAAATTCTTCAAAAAGCACACACGAAATGAATGTTTATTGAAAGGGTTTGCGTTTATTGTGACAAAAGAAGTATTTTTCAATCTGTGTACAACAAAAAAAGGTTTCAAGGAACCCAAGTGTTAACCGGAATAACATATTACTTTTAACTTATGATTTGAGTTTAACAATAAGTACAAGTTTGTGTTTGTAAATTTCCCATAAATGAGATTATATTGAATCAATATCTGAAACACGTCATATCAAAAGATAAAATGTATTGAAAGATAAACTCATGTCACCCAACGTATTTGGACCACTATTAAGAAATAGCTTGTTTTGACTTGGCCAACTCAACCTGGCATTTTTTTATATACTTGTTATTGGCAAGACATAATGATTTACCATGTAAGTGGATTCCTTCGGTTACAAAAACAGTAGAGGCCTGCACCAAAATTATATTGTTTTAATATGTGTGTTCTCTATTGATAATAATGAGCTTCCAAGCTCCAAGTGAGACTTGTTTAGCTATAAATAAATTATAAACACAACAGAGTACCATAGAAATATTACGAATTCAACCATTAGATAGACTTGTAATGTGAAGCAATTTAGATACACATAATAGATTTTGCAATCGTTTTGATGTAGGTAGAAACAAAAGATAACAATTGAAATGTTGATTCATAAAGAATGTCAGGAACAATTCTTCTAATTATCATTGATTCATGAAGAATATCGACAACCAGGATAATCATACACTAACACACTCTTGTGATAAGGAGAATATGATTTTTCATTAACGGCAAAACTGTCCATCTCCTAAAGATTGTGTAAGGGCCCACTTCCGGAACACTTACAGTTGGACAATCATCGTATCATTACATATATATTACATAATTTATAAAATAAGTAACGAAATTAAGTTATCAAAAACCATTAATTTCACTAATAAATACAGATGTTAAGCGATACAACATTGTTAAATTACAAAAGACTCATTCACTTGCATTACAAAACAACAATATTATTATACGTGAATGGATGTCAGTCTTGCCCTGCCGAGTAGCCTCCCCGTGTGCCATCCTCAGCAACATTACATGCCAATTAAAAATGCATAAAAGTTAGCGTTGCTGAGTGAGTTCTAGTTTTAAAGTATTAAAATACTTTATACGGTTCATATAAGAAAATGCTCTTTCTTAACAAAATACTTTCTTTACTTTCGTACGTAAGCATCCATCATACATATAATATTATGTAACCTTATTCTTCATTCATTAACTCACAGATTCGTTCGTTTCGTACTTTATCATTATCTTTCGTAATCGTTCGTTTCGTACTTTATCATTATCTTTCGTAATCGTTCGTTTCGTACTTTATCATTATTTTTCTTAATCGTTTGTTTCGTACTTTATCATTATCTTTCTTAATTGTTCGTTTCGTACTTTATCATTATCTTTCTTAATCGTTCGTTTCGTACTTTATCATTATTTTTCACTGTTTCTAGATCATGTTAAGTTTTTCCCCCATCGTGGCACGAAGTCACCATTCTAGGCACAAAGCCTCTTTACTTTATGGCACAAAGACGTGGCCCGAAGCCACCATTCCGGGCACAAAGCCTCATCATTTCTTGGCACAAAGCTCGTGACCCGAAGCCACCATTACCAGCACAAAGCGTCATCATTTCTTGGCACAAAGCCTGTGGCCCGAAGCCATCATTCTGGGCACAAAGCCTCATCATTTTTGGGTTCGAGTGACAAGGATCATGTTTCGTACTATGGATCAGTCACCAAGACTAATCCCACTGTGTGTGAACCCTTATGGGTTAGCCAAAATCGCAAGCTATAATACACACAGTTGAGCTAATAACTCTCATGAGTTGTGATCCTCTTTTCATTCTACTTGCAAGCCTTTTCTTTCACTCGTTCTTTATGTTACACTTTCATTATCATTAATCTTATCTCTATTTAATGATAATACTTTATGTTTATGATCATAATCACACGCCACGTAAAGTCACACATCAATATATAATAAGGAACATAAGAACGGATCATAATCATGCATAAAATAAGCATATACAAGCCACAAGTCAAACTAGGGTCAAAACCCTAAAACCTCAAACTTCCTAAAATTTCAGAAATTAAACTAAGTGTTCTGGGTGCATAGGAACTATGCAGACTCATGAGCCCTGCTTAGGCGTATTATCACTATTCGGGTGGATGACCCTACACTTAGCTGTTTTCACTAACTCATGGGCGCATGAGCTGTTCAGGCGCATGAGCCTACACTTAGGCGTCTGAATAAGAATTGGGCGCATGGGCACTATTGGCGCGCATGACCCCAACACTTAGGCGTCTGGCCAAATATTTTAGGCGCATGAACCACTGTTCAGGCGCATGAAACACACTTAGTTATTCTTAGGCATAAAGTTGGGCGCATGAGGTACTATTTGGGCATACAAGGGTACTGTTTAGGTGTATGAACATCACTTACACTTTTCTAAGCCAAATGTCAGGCGCATGAGCCTTACTTAGGCGTATGACCACCTGTTTAACATGTTTTATTACTATTTTCAGTCCCAAATATCATTCTAACCTGTTCTAAGCTTTTCAATACCATTTTAAACACTAACAAAGCCTCAACAAGCATAACATGCCCATACACATACACATATACATACGGTTACACACATAACATTTGTAAAAATGTTTCTACATGCATTTTCAGCCCCAAAACTTTTAGAAACATATAAAAACCAGGGTCTAGAAACTCACCTAGGCTGCTTCCAAGCTTAACTCCTTCAACTTCAACTTTCCAAAAGTTTCTAATGCCTATACATATCAAAAACATATACCCGAGCACATATGCACACATAAGAACATGTATTTTCGGTTCATTAGTCGAAAACACCACTAAAACCGAGTCAGTTATGCTAAAATTTACTTACCAAGGCCAATTCAGCTGCACTCTCTCTCTCTATAGTCGAAAACTCAGCTTTTTCTTCTTCTTCTTCTTCCTGTGTTTGTGGAAAAGCAGCAGGAGTAATGTACTAATATGGGCGGCCATAGTCCCATATATATTAAAATAATTGATTTTGTACTTATTTACACTTTGACCCCTCCACTTATGCTTTTTTTATTTTCTTTCTAGTTACTTTTATTTTCTTTTCTCATTCCTTTTCTTTTTGCTTTTCTTTCTTTTATTTTGTTAAAATTTCCAGGTGTTACAAGTCCACCCCCTTAAAGAGGTTTTGTCCCCGAAACCCGTCACTCTTTGAATAATTGTGGGTAATACTGTCTAATCTCTTCTTTAGCCTCCCACATGTACTTCGAACCCTTTTGGTGTTTCCACTGCACACGCACCAGTGGAACCACTTTATTTCTTAATCTCTTCTCTTTCCGGCCGATGATTGCCACTGGTTGCTCTACATAATTCAGCCGTTTATCCACTTTGATATCATCCAGTGGTACAATCATATCTTCATCAACTAAGCACTTTCTTAGGTGATATACATGGAATTTCAGATGAATTCCACTTAACTCATCGGGTTGCTCTAGCATATAGGCCACAACTCCTACTCATGCAACGATTTGGAAAGGTCCTATGTACCTCAGGCTTAGCTTACCCTATTTCCTAAACTGGATGATACCCTTCCAAGGTGATACCTTCAACATGACTCTATCACCCACGTTGAATTCAATAGGTCTACGCCTTTTGTTGGCATACGACTTCTGCCTATCCTTGGCTACCTTGATAAAGGCTTTAATCTTTTCTAACATTCCTGTCATAGCCTCGATCACCTCAAGGCTTCCCAACTCTTTCTGTCAAATGTCACCCCAACATACGGGCGTCCTACACTTTCTACCGTATAGCATCTTATAAGGAGGCATACCATACTAGTATAATAACTGTTGTTGTATGAGAATTTCTCTAACGGTAAGTGATTATCCCAACTCCCTCCAAAGTCAAGAACTGTTAGGACCGCGTACGAACGGTGTGCTAACTGATTCAAACGTGAAGCCAAATCAAATAGTGCGGAATACTATTTGATTGGTGATCCAATCAGGGAAAACGTTAACAAGATCAAACCTAACGATTAGAAAACGTTAAGAACGAACTAGGAATGATTTGAAACGTTTTATGAAGTTGGAATAAACGAACAGGACGCTCTGGGTCGACTAGGGTTTCGAGTATTCAAACTGTTCTGTTTTTCCATGAATTAAGTGGTATTTATAGGTTACAGCTCTCATTCGTACGACTGAGCCTTGCGACTGGCTCAGTCGTGCGACTGAATCATACGATTGGTTCATTCATACGATTGAGTTAGTCTTATGACTTAACCATGCGATTGACTCAATCACCTGGTTCAGTCGTGCGATTGGACCATTCGCATGGTCTAGTCGTGCGACTGAATTAGGATACTTAGTTAAACACATTCTTTAACCTTTAATGATTCAGAACTATGTCTAACAACTGTAAACCTATATAACATGGTCATATATGCGTGTAACAATAAATAATATAAATAGATATAACATTACATAACCAACAGACATATATAGAAGAGATTCTCATTATATTGATCAACGTTACATATGTGTTACAAGAAGAAGTTCTATTACATTTAAGCTCACTAGACTAGAACTAGGGACATGTGTACCAACAAGAACGCATGCTCGAAGCATATCCTCGAGCGTCTGAATCGTTCTTTCAGACTGACCATCTGTCTGAGGATGATAAGCCATGCTAATGTGTAGCCTCATCCCCATCGCATCATGGAATCTCTTCAAAAACTTGGACGTAAATCGAGTGTCACGATCAGACACAATAGACACTGGTACACCATGACGAGCTATAATCTCCTTGATAAACAGATCCGCTAGTCTCTCAGATGAGTATGTCTCGTGGATCGGTAGGAAGTTGGCACTCTTTGTTAGATGATCAACTATCACCCAAATGGTATCTCTCCCCCCTCGCCGTACGAGGTAGCTCCGTTATGAAGTCCATGGTGATGTACTCCCACTTCCACTCGGGGATATCCAACGGTTGGATCTTCTCGTATGGATTTTGGTGTTCTACCTTCACTTGCAAACAAGTAAGGCACTTACTCACATACTCCACTACATCGTTCTTCATACCCGGCCACCAATAATCTTTCTTCATATCCTGATACATCTTCGTGGCACCGGGATGAATCGAGTATCGAGTCTTATGAGCCTCATCCATAATTTTCCCCTGTAACGAGGGATCCATATTCGTCCGTTTCGGGTTCTAACACCGAGAGTGTTTTAACCTAATTTTATGACTAGACCTCTCATTCTTTTGGAATTTAGGTGATCTTCTTTCAACGCCTCCTCTTAGAATTCCTTCACCTATATCATCACGTCGACGGTCATAACCAACTGATAAGCTTTCACCCAAACTGGCTCAGGTCTCTCTTTGTGGCTAAGGGCGTTGACCACCATGTTGGCCTTACCCGGATGATAATGGATCTCACAATCATAATCTTTGATGAGCTGTAACCATCTCCTATATCTCATGTTGAGATCCTTTTGCTCGAAGAAGTACTTCAAGCTCTTGTGGTCGGTGAAGATGGTGCACTTCGTCCCGTATAAGCAGTGCCTTCAAATCTTCAACGCAAAGACCACAGCCGCTAGCTCCAAGTCATGATTAGGGTAGTTGACTTCATGGGTTTTCAGATGTCGGGACGCATAGGCTATTACCCTTTCTCGTTGCATCAGTACGCAACCCAATCCCAAATAAGAAGCATTTGAATATACCACTCCCCGCATAGGCTATTACCCTTCACTCCTTTTGTGTAGCGTTAAGACAGGAGCTTGAGTCAATCTCGTTTTCAACTCCCCGACAACATTTTCTTATGCTTGGCCCCATACGAACTTCACATCCTTGTAAGTCAACTTAGTCAAAGGTGAGGCTATCTTGGAAAAGTCTTGGATAAATCTCCTATAATAACCCGCCAATCCCAGAAAACTACGGATTTCAGATGGCGTCTTTGGATACTTCCATTGTAACACTGCCTCAATCTTTGTCGGGTCCACTATGATTCCCTCAACATTTACCACATGACCTAAAAAATTGAACCTCGCGCAACCAAAAAGCACACTTAGGGAACTTAGCGTACAACTTCTCTCTTCTAAGTGTCTCCAACACCTCACGTACGTGGCCAGCATGTTCCTCCTCACTTCTCGAATAAATCAGGATATCATCAATAAACACAATCACTGATTTATCTAACATTGGCCGACACACTCAGTTCATCAAAT
>BJCO01724753.1:0-20098 GCA_018326465.1 Flaveria floridana | reverse complement strand
GTGTTATCCAACTTATTTAAATAACACTTCAAATAATATTATTGAACAAAATATTCTAATAAGTTGTTCATTCTCATATGCAACTTATTTAGAAAAATTATTTTCTAAATTGGTGTAAATATTTAATTGCATGATCATATCATCAATTAAATATTAATTGGTGTTTGCTAAGCTTGTTATTGGGTATAACCCGACTTGGATCATAACGTACTAACCGCATCAAAATTCTACGTGTCTTGGGCATATGGAATCCTTCATTGTTTACATTCATAAGCTTTGATTAATGAGACTACTTGTGTTGTTTTCCTTTGAGACATGCTAAACAATGGTCAATGAAGTGAAATTCTTTTTGTGGAAGACCAACTACACGGTTTCCTTTGACCAGTCTGTTCATATTTTTGAAATTTGTATGTCCCGAGCGTCTATGCCAAAGTTGTGACTCATCAAATAATGCCTTAGACACAAGATAGGTTTCTTCTTTAAGATGTGTGGAATTAAGGTTTAAGACATGGTTTCAGAATGTAGCAATGAGTGTCAATGAAGTGTATGGAATGTTTTATTGTCATAGATCTGAGTCACGCTAAGAAGATTGAAATTTAGCTGCTCACAGTAGTTCACTCTATCAATGCTTAGCGATCCGTTTGTCACAGGTCCTTCATCAGTAACTCTATCACCTAGTGAATCTCCACCAAATGCTACAGTAGTTCAAATGCTTGAAATCATAAAGGAGGGAACTGTCTCCTTTCATGTGTTGGGAGCATCCACTGTCCATATACCATAAGTTATTGGACCTATATGGACGACCCTGCAAGAAAAAAGGAACTAGTTAGAATGTGGAACCCAAGCCATGATGGTCTTGGGTTTCCCGTTTCTATCTAGGACTGTAACTTCTTGGTATTTTACTCTAGGTTGAACTTTAGAAGATGATGCTTTGATTGATTTGTGTGGGATTCTACTTGTGTTTTTCTTCTCAATTTCAACTGAAGTGTCAGAAGAGTAGTCAAATCTTTTATCCCTATTTACAGATAATTAGGCACGTTTTTTTTATTATCAGAAGTCACTTTTGTTTTATATCTTGAAAAAACAATCAGTGAGTGTTTCTTATTTTTGTTTGAATTTTGTTTGACCCCCTTTGGTTTTCTGTTGTCATAGAAGTCATTATCTAAATCTTCATTCTATTATGGACTTCTAGATTTGATCTTTACAGTTGAAATTGGTGAGATGGGCTTGTTTTATGAAGTTCTCAAGCCCTTTTGATTGAAGAAGCAATCAAATGTATTGTGATTTGTCATATCACACACTGAAAAATACTTGTTGAAATAACAATTGCTGTTTGAATGATTGTTCATGTTATAGAATAAGCAGAATTGCTTGTAATAACACTCATCTGTGTTGTGATTTGACATGTCATAGTTTTTACAGTACATCTGTCTGATCTTTGTTTTTGATGATGAAGCTTCTTGATGCTTAATTAATTTTGACTTTGACTCTTGTTTTGTATTGGTTGAAGAAGTAAGTTAATCCTTAATTACCTCAGTAGATTGTTTTACAACTCTACTTTGCCTTTTGTTTAAATGATGTCTTTGCTTCTTTTGAGTCCTTTTTATCTTTGATTCAAATTATTCAACATCCTTTTGGTGGAAATGTCAAATCCTATTCCCTGTTTTTGACTGAAGAGATGAGCTCAGATCAATTTTTATTTTTAGTGTTTGAGTCTTTGGTGAATTTTCTTTAAATGATGGTGATACTAAAGCTTTGCCTTTAGTTTTTATTGAAACCTTTTCTGATTCGCTTGAATTGTTAGAAGACTTAGTCTCAGAATCAGATTTGCTTTCAGCAGTAGGTATCAAAGGCAATTCAACATCTATCTTCATATTGAGTCTTTCTGGGATGAATTTCATAAAAGGAATAATGGCCTGGACTGGACTCTTTTGTTTCTTGACGCTGACATGTTTGTCTAAGCATTCTTTTATCTTAATGGGATGACCTAATCAGATTTTATCCTTATTTGTTTCAATGTACATATTTGGGTTATTTTAAGGATTTGTTGTCTGTGAAACTAGTGTTTTAGTTTCAATAGATTTAGGTTCATTTGATTCAGACAAAGTAAGAGGCTCAGGCATGACAGTGCAGTTGTCATTGAATGATGGTGGATAAGAATTATATCCAATTCCAGTCATGTCCTTTGGCTCCTATTGTGAGTCAAGTAATTCTTGTAGCTTAGTAGAAGAGAATTAAAACTTTTCAAGTTTCACTTCAATGGCTGATTGCTCAGCTTTGATTTTGGTTAACAGTTTAGTTAACCTCTCATTCTCAGCTATTAGAGTATACTTTTCACCATGCAATTTTTCAATATCTGAAATTAATGACTTGATTTTGATTTCAAAGCTTTTCATTTCATGTCTTAGCATTTAAGATTTTACTTTTTCTTCTTTTATTTTAGAAGCCAATTTATGATTGTGTTCTCTGTACCCTTGTAATTCTGTGATACATTTTTCACTACAAAGATTAGATCTTACCTCAGATGGCATGGGAATTGGACTATCATTGATGTGAGCCATGAGTGCATGATTTTGGAATTGAAGTTTGACTTCCTCTGCATGCGTACTCAAGTCGACAAGTGCGTTTGAGGTTGATTGGTTGTTTCCATGGGCTTGTTGTATCAGTTGGTGCTGACTTTGATGAGGTGGTTGATGATGAAGCTTATGCTGAAACTGATTTTGATGACTTGATTGAGGATCCGAGGTTGATTGAGAGTGTGGTGGACTGTGTGAGCTTCGTTGGTAGTTGTTGTTGTTTCTTCTGGGTGCATTACATTCCTTTGAGAAGTTGCCAGTCATACCATAGTTGAAACAGTTCACCTTGGATTTGTCATACCCAAGCTTTGTGTTCTCATTCAAGCTTAGTTTTTTCCCTTTCCTGAAGAATTCTTTGCTCTCATAGCAATCATAGCCATTTGCCATTGCAAATCCATTTCTTCAACATCATCTGGATCCCTTTCTTCTAGATCTTCTTGGATTAGGTGAGCAGAAGTGAGTCTTCCTCCTAAGTATGCTTCAAAACTTGCAACAAATGCATTATAAGTAGCCTTCTGTTCTTCAGCTTTCGGATCAACAAACAAGCTAATGGGTGTGGAAGTGGATGGATTAAAAGTTATTGCTTATGTTGTTGAGATGAAGTAATGAATCCAGTGGATCTGGATTGATCTCTAGATGAAAGAAAATCATCCTCTTCAATAATAAAGGCATTTTCTAAAGAGTGAGTTTCTGATGGAAATTTGTAAGCCTCAATGACTTGAGGTCCAGTCAAGTTTCTGCTTCTCTCATCCAGTTCAAGAGTTTTAATTTTTGCTATCATTATGTCTAAGCTGTGCTCTCTAGGTCAAGGTTGTTTTTCAGCATGGTCACATTTTGCTTCCAACTTTCAGGCACACTGTGTAGCATCTTCTTGTTCTTCTTTGTTTCTTTGTAGGTGACCCCCATTACCTCCAGATCATTTACCAGTTGGACAAATTGATGAAGCTGTTTTGAGATAGTTTCTCCTTTGGTATGATGGAAGGTTTCGTATTGGTTAATCAGTTTGTCTTTATTAATCTCGGTAACCTCACTGCTCCCTTCACACATGATCTTTAGTGAAACCCATACACCTTTTGGTATGTGGTATTTCTCTAATATTTTGAGTACATCCATCTTTAAAGCTTGAGTTAGAATTAAGTAGGCCTTAAGATTAATCTTAATCTTCTTATAATCATCATCATCAAGATTAAGTTTTGGATCCTTAATGGGGATTCTGACTGTCTTGTACTGTGCAGCTTGGTTAACATTCAATGAAATTGGAATGTAAGGCCCTTTACATATTGATATCCAATAGTCCGGATCTACAGCTGTAATGTAGTTCCTAAACCTGATCTTCCATTGCATAAACTCATATTTGTGTTTAAGCATTGGAGGTTTAGAAGCATGACCAAGTTCAGGAACGTTAATAGAATCCATGGTTTATAAACTGATTTAGATTGTTTGAGTATGGTTTAGATTGATTTTATGTCCAAGTGTCCAAAAAGTCCACAGTTTTAGTAATCAGTATATAGAATGAGTTCTATCAACAGTAGCAGTCAGTAGGGTTTTCTCGAGCAGCAGCAGTTGCTTTTTGGATCTGTTTTGTTAATTTTTTGTGTATTTTGTTGGTTTTCAATCACAGATCTGAATAGTACTCATGAATTTCAGTATGTTCTTATTGTAAATAAGTGAAAGAAGATGAAGTTTTTCGGGTTTTATAGCTGCATACTCACTAACCACCAAGACTTGTTAATAAGCAACTCAATCACTAGATCAATCGATTTTTAGCCAAGATCTGAGCAGATCTTAGGATGAATCTGAGAGCCAAGGCTCTCATACCAATTGACTAGGTTCGAGAATAATATTCTCTGTTTATGTGACTTCAAAAAGGGTCGAATATGATAATGAGTCAATGATTAAGTAGCGGAAATATTAAATCAAAGAACATTAAATGCTGTAAAGATACTCATAAATGCTTGTATATTGATTGGTGAACAAACAAGTTACAATGGTTTCTAGGGTTTTCAAGAACAATAAAAAGACAATCTTAGAACCTTGTAACTTGAGTACTAGGTAACTTGCTGATGAAAAACTTACATATGATGGATATTCTATTCTATTTAGAGGTTGACATAAAGTCTGTACAAAAAGACTAAACTACCCTGACAACTATAATAGAATACTAGTCTAAGTACAAAATTCGTTATCCGCATTAGTGGATGAACATCCGCATTAACTAATACGGATGCCTTGAAATTCATCAGCATTTCTTGTTTTGTCTTCAGCATTAAGTGTTTGGTCATCAGCATTGACAAATACGGATGAGCAAACACTTGTCAGTATTTCGTCAGTGTGTCCGCATTGACAAATGCGGATGAAAAAATACTTTGTAGCATTTGTTCTGACTGTTCGCATTTGTATTTGCGGAAGAACAAATACTTGTCAGCATTTCTTCTTTGGTCATCCGCATATACTAATGCGGATAGTCAATACTTAGCTTCTGCTCTTCATCCGCAGTTTTTCTTGGACTTGTGGGTATCTGCCAACAGAACACCCATCACCCATCACTTGAATTGGCATGTATGATCCTTTCAGGGTCCAACAGTGTGAAAAGAAAGTTTCGATGCTAGAGTTGATGCCTGAAATCCCTACTAACTTTGGATATATGACATTCATATGATTAATTCTTCATGATCTACCCCATTCTTAATTGTTTCACCGGTAACATTCGATGAACTGAAGATCACTGTCAAAAATCACCATCATTAGTGAGGAATGAATCTACAACTTTTGGTATGATGATAGTTCTGCTTAAAAGCATTAAGAATCTTCCTAATAATGGTATACAAATTTTTTTATAAATAAATAAAAAGTTAATTAGTTTGGAAAATAACAATGATGATGAAAGATGGTGTGATAAGATTTAGATATAATGAGACTATGAGAGTGATATGATTTTTTAGCTACCAACTAATGTCATATGAGAAGTTTCAAATTTCATCCTTTATTTTCATGATTGTACTCATCATACCAAACATTCAATCAATCATCGTGTTTTCGGTCCTTAATGAAAGTTTGTCTATTTTGAGCGTTACACATTTAAAAATGACAATTTTACTCTTTGTTAAAAAAGTTTTTATTAAATACCTAACCATACTACCAAATCAAACACCAATTCTTGTCAACAACTCGGGCTATCAATAAAATATAAATTAAAAGCTTTATTAACATCTCATATGTTTCTCTTCGTATGAATCAACACTACACCAATGAAGTTATACATTCAACACATGTGAATCATTAGAGCTTGAAAATATCCAAGCTAATCAACTAATTGCATATACATTGAATTTTTGAGCTTCTTTAGCGATTAATCAGACAGAACACAATATTTAAAATGCAACTTCATGTTTCGATTTGTATTTGAAAATTAGTTTGAATGTCATAATATTATTGTTGTTGTTGTTGTTGGTATTATTTATTTTCTTACTATTACTATTATTATTAATAGTAGTATTATTTTTATTATTGAAGAACCTACACCCACAACTAGAAAACCTACACCTTGAGGTTTAAGAAGTCTATGAAGTTCTTATGATCACTTCTTTACCACAACAACAAAAAATTATTTCTAATTTGGATGCTAGGGTTTTAATTAGAAATGAAGTTGATGAGTAATGATGGTATATATGATGGTTAAAGATAAGAAAATACGTAATAATATATTATTATATTATAAATAATGTAATTGAATTATAAAAAATATGGGAATTTACTAGGATTGGTGGTGTTGAAGTTAAACGGGTATTTCTTTATTTACTTTAACGTTCACGGGTTGCTAAATTCGTAGCATAATATTATTATGCCAGTCGTTGTGATGCTTTAATCATGTTGTTATGGCGACACAGTCGCCTTGAAAAAATTCAAATGGGTTCTGTAAACCCCCATTACAAATGCAGGTTTTTTTTCGGTATTTTCGTAATAGAAAATCACTGCTTCATGGAGTGTTTTGGTAATTTGGCCACCTTGAAATATTGTATGCGTACTTTTAATGTGGTTCAGGTGTGTTTTGGTCAATCTAGTATTGTTAAAGTCTGAAACCCTTTGAACACTTAAACGACCAAACAATTATAATCATAATATTAAAAATCATTATATTATTATCACACCAACATATCTTATATGTAACATTCACATATCCCGTTTCAAACGCATCATCTTTTACAACATACTCACTCTTATCTACTATTCATAATAAATTTGAACTTAAACCACATTTGATTAACAATGATCTTTTGTATTTAGGAGTAGAACATTGAGCTAGAACTTTGACCAAGGGTTTTGGCGTGACAATAGAGGCGGTCTTCAAATTACAAAAAAGGTTAGACATTACATTACACTTGTTGGCTTCAGTAGGGTACTTAGTTGTGAAACTAGGAGTATCAATCGTATCTTAATCAATACACTGATAGAAATGTGGCATCTGAGGACGCCTACATTTCACCTACCTTTTGGTGAAACAATGGTAACATTATGGAATGTTAATATCTTATAAGGTTTACCAATCGAGGGTTCGGTGGTCTCGGGTATTGATATCGTGATGAAACAGTTGAACGTATATAAATATGTGAATAATTACTTGGCTTTACACCTATAAATAGTGATTTAAATTTAAGGTTTTTAGAAATAACTTAATATTAAATTATATAAACTCAACTCCTTACTTGAGGACTAACTGAATTTCAATGCATGCAACGTGTACGGTGCATCATTCTTATTTTGTGTGAAGGCACTATGCAGGATCGGTTATGGTTGTTCAACAATAGTTTCATAGTTGGAGATAACACACTTACCAGAATAAATAGGGAACCAGGCAAAGAAATAATTAATATAAAGTAAGAACACTCAAATAGAACACAAGGATTGGTTTCAAGGATGATATTTATTGCTCTCTAAGTGTTTTACAAAATGTTACAAGGCTTAATCCAAAAACTAATTACATAAGGTACCTTATACTACATCCTAAAGACAACCATACTTTGAAAGCCTGCTTGACACTAATCTAGAAGACAGGATTAATGTAAAGTCAAAAGTCAGATTGCCTTTTAACATTTGACTATGACATGACAGAGCTCACATCCAATTGTATTACAATAAGGATAAAGTAATAAAGAAGTAAGTTACAAATAAAAGACCATATTGTATAGTTAACAAAAATAAAAAGATAATCACCAACTTATATAAGTTGGTGAGCCCTTAGAGCTGGCAGCAAAAAGGTGGTCTGCTTTTGTCAAAAGTGTGTTAATAGACACTTGGCTTGTTAGAACACAGGAGGCTGGTGCAACCAAAACAACACTTAGAAGGTTTTGATGTACAACTAAAGAAGTCTTCCAAAGCTAAAGCTGCTCTTCCAAAACAAGTTAAAGGTCTTCCAAAGCTAAAGCTGCTCAGCCTTCCAAAGTTAATGATATTCCAAAGTTAAAGATCTTTTGAAGGTAAAACTTAGTTTTCCGAGACTAAGTAGTTCTTTTGAAGTATATCAACTTAGAAGATTCAAGACAAAACACACAGCGGACAACAAGCATAAACACATAGCGGACAACCACTTTCGAGTCCACAGCGGACGACAATTTGTTATCCACAGCGGACACATACAATCAATACCTTGTAGTCTTCGATTCAGCACACAAAACAACATACAGCGGACACTCACCTCTGTTCACACAGCGGACGACTTGAAGCCACATGTCACACCCTGGTCTTAGGGCACCCCGGGAGTGTGACCGATTGGTTCGCGTCATTGTTCACTTTTTATTGTTTGTCTTGAAAGACGTTTACGCAGCGGAAAAACATTTCACAATTCATTTCATAAAATAAAATACCTCTAATGATTTATAAAAACAAACTTTCAAATATTCGTCGGGGATTAAATACCCATAATTTTACATAAAGTTGTTCAACATAATGTTTACAAAATTTTCTGTCTACTAAGAGATATTCAAAACTGCTCACAAGTTCTATGCCTAGGGAACTTAGTCCTTCCAGCACTATACTTGCTAATATGTTCATCACAGGGTTTCCATACCTCGGATTCATAGTCCATTCAGTACTAACACCCGACTAAACATATTTAATCATGTTTATCTGAAAATATTTGAAAATAATACATCAGCAAAAAGCTGGTGAATACATTTAATTTAACACAAAAATATTTCGCCATGAATAAGGGTAACAGTTAATCATAAATTAACGGTAAACCACACATTTAGTAGTCTATTTCAACTGGAAGTCCCCCTCCATGTATACTGGTATTGGGGCTAAGGTAGTCTTACTACGGGACTCTCCGGATCTGCACTGAGTCTGAAACAGCCCCAGTATGGGATTTTCACCCATCCCCAGGATATAATTTGATCAAACATATATATACTTCTGGTCTAAATATTTTAGCAGAATACCTTTATGCATTAACATGGTTAACGTACTAATGTCATTTTTACAAAGTAAAATCATTTGAATGTTTTGAAAGTATTAAACGTATTCACTTAGTAAGTTGAATAGAGCCTTTAAATTTGATAAGCTTCAAACACCTAGATTAATTCAGAACTTATGTACTTGTTGTCTAAAGCATATACACCGGCTTCCTAATCTCGGGTTGTCTTTGTGGTATTTAGAAGGTAGTAGAGAGTTTCGTGTGTGAAAGTAGGGAAAAGGATTACGAAATGAAATGAAGCTAGAAGCATTTATTTATATATGGATATTTCTTACTTATTAAGTATTTATTACTTATTAAGTTTTGACAAAATTTAATTATTAAGTTCAAAACTTAGCAATTAAGTTTTATATCTTATTCGAAGCTTAGTCATTAAATTTTATATTTTATTCAAGACTTAGCTATTAAGTTTTATATTTTATTCAAGACTTAGCTATTAAGTTTTATCCAAAACTTAGCCGTTAAGCTTTATCCTAATCTTTATCTAAACTTAGGTACTAAGTTTTATCCAATACTTAATTGTTAAGTTTTATCCATAGCTTAACAATTAAGTTGCATCTGAAGGCTTACACATTAAGTATTTTTATAAAAACTTAGTCATGAAGTCACGTTTGAAACATAATCATGATTATTTATTGACAAAAATAATATGAAAATTTCGTAGGTGTTACACGACAATGGATTCACAACCCCAAAACAAAGCGGACAAGTTGTGACAACAGCTGACGATCAAATTCAACTCACAACGGACAACGATTGAAGTAAAAGCAGATGAATCACTGAACATACAACAGACACAAGTGATTTGATTCACATCAGACACCTTTGACTCCACAGCGGACAAACGACTCGAACCCACAGCGGACTTCAAAACAAACAAAGGTCCACAGCGGACTTACTCAGTTACAACGGATGAGCACAACATACACAGTGGACACACCTCACACAGTCCACAACAGACGCTTGCAACCACATCTTCGACCGCCACCTGCGAACCAACAAACCACCACCGAACACCAAATCGACCATCAAACTGACATCAACCCATCACCAATTTTCAATTTGTTGGTTCGATTCAAACATCAATCACCATCACCGATACCATCATCGATCCCAACCACCATCTCCAGATCATCATCTTCATCAGCCTTTGACATTTAAAACGCACGACACCCCCACCTTCCTTATCTCAACCGCTACAATCATCACCACGATCTGTTGAAATTTCCAACCAAATTGACACCATAGCAGACCGAAACCACATCGACCACCATCATCATCGCCACCTCCACTGTTGCCGATCGATTTCAACATATCACACTAAATGTTACCAGCGATTGTTGATATTGAGTCACCGGAGTTAGAGAGATCGAGAGATTCAGACAAAAGCATCGAGAGGTTTGAGAGTTTGTGTTTAGGAATTTCAATTTTGACTTATGTTTTTATTTTGACCAGCCATATATTGTTTTTAATTTAAAAGGACATTTATAATTGTCTAACAAACACATTAATAATTTTTTTTTTTCAATCTGGATACTCAAAACATTAATTAAATTAAACCCATTTTTCTTAATTGAATCTGATTGAGTGAAAATTATAATTTGATTAATTTCATCGGGTTTAATTAAAATTGTTAAAACAATATCATTTAATTTTAATTGATAAAATCCAAATTTTATTACTTTAGTTAAGTTTGATTAATATTAACTGAGCTTAACTAAATTGTGATTGAAAAAAGTTAACTTTTTAATTAGGCTGATCTAATTAAATTGAGTTCTGATGTTCTTTGGTTTCAATTAAAATTTTAAGATTGATTTTGATTAAAGCACAAATAAATTGTAACACCCGGAAATTTTATTGGTTAAAAGAAAAGAAATAAGAAAGAAAAGAAAAGTATTTTTGTAAGAAACGAAAAGAAGTATAAGTAGAGAGGTTAAAGGTGTAAAAAGGACAAAATAATATTATTATTTTGTTTAAAGTAAGCATGGCCGCCCACAACTCCCCAACCAACTACAGTTGACATTTTTAAATAGAGAAAGTAGAAAGATCTTTGACTTTAGAGAGAGAAAGTAGTTGAATTCAGTCAAGGTAAGCAAACCTATTTATACATGTTCTCATATGTGTACATGTGTTCAGTTATGTGTTTTTGACATGCATAGGTATTAGAAATCTTTAAAAAATTTAAGTTGAAGAGGTTGAGCTTGGAAGCAGCCTAGGTGAGTTTCTAGATCCTGATTTCTATATGTTTTTAAAAGTTTTAGGGCTGAAAATGCATGTAAAAACATTTTTACAAATGTTATGTGTGTTACCGTATGTATATGTGTATGTGTATGGGCATGTTATGCTTCTTGAGGCTTTGTTAGTGTTTAGAATGGTAGTGATTAGTTTAGAACAGGTTAGAATAATGTTTGGGACTGAAAATAGTAGTGAAACATGTTAAACGGGTGGTCATGCGCCTAAGTAAGGCTCATGCACCTGAAATTTGTCTTAGAAAAGTGTAAGTGATGTTGATACGCCCAAACAGTACCCTTGTGCGCCCAAACAGAGCCCATGCGCCTAAGATTTTGCCTTAGAATATTTTAAGTAAGGTCATGCATCTAAACAGTAGACCATGTGCCTAGAAAATGCCTTAGAAAATACTAAGTGCATGCTGATACGCCTGAACAATAGTTCATGCGCCAAAGTTTTGTTGGAACGCCCAAGTATAGGGGTTATGCACCCTAATAGTGTTCATCGCCCAAAAGTGAGAAACAGCTAAGTATCGGCCATGCACCCAAATTGTGATGAACCGCCTGAACAGGCCTCATGCGCCTGCATAGTGTTAAAACACTTAGCCCTTGGGAATTTTTTCTGAATTTTTTGAAAAATCAGATTTTTAGGGTTTTGACCCTAGTTTGACCTAAGGCTTATATATGCCTATTTTATGCATGGTTATGTTTTGTTCTTATGTTCCTTATGTATATTGATGTATGAATTTACGTGGTGTGTTTATGATTATAAATGTAAAGTATTATCGTCAAAGAAACAGATAAGATTAATGATAATGAAAGTGGAACATAAAGGACGAAAGAAAGAAAAGGCTTGCAAGAAGAATGAAAGGAGGATCACAACTCATTGAGAGTTGTCAGCTCAACTATGTGTATTATAGCTTGCGATTTTGGCTAACCCATGAGGGTTCACATACAGTGGGATCAGTCTTGGTGACTAATCCATAGTACGAAACATGATCCTTATCACTCGACCCCGGAAATAATGAGGCTTTGTGCCCGGAATGGTGGCTTCGGGCCACGGGTTTTGTGCCAAGAAATGACGAGGCTTTGTGCCTAGAATGGTGGCTTCGGGCCATGGGCTTTGTGCTAGATAGTAATGAGGCTTTGTGCCTGGAATGGTGGCTTCGGGCCACGATGGGGGGAAAAGCTTGACAGGATCTAGAATTAGTACAAAATGAGCAAAATTATAAAGTACTAAACGAACGATTATGAAAGATAATGATAAAGTACGAAACGAATGAAATGATCAAGTACAAAACGAACGAAATGATCAAGTGTGAAACGAACGAATACGTGCAATAATAAATGATGAATAAGGTTACACCTTATTGCATGTACGATGAATGATCACGTATGAAAAAAAAGAAAGTATTTTTATGAAAAGAATATTTTCATATATGAATCGTATAAAGTAGTTTAACACTTTAAAATTAGAACTCACTCACCAATGCTGAATTTTATGCATTTTTCAGTTGAAATGTAATGTTAGGACCGAGTACGAACTTGTACTAACCGAAACTACGTGAAACCAGATCAAATAGTGCGGAATCCTATTTGATTGGCGATCCAATCAGGGAGAACGTTAACCCGATCAAAACTAACGATTAGAAAACGTTAAGAATTGATTAGTAATGATCAGGAACGGTCTATGAAGCTGGAAGGGACGACTTGGATGCTCTGGGACGGCTAGGGTTGTGAATTCACAAAGTTTTTTTACGAATTAAGTGATATTTATAGGTTTCAGTCTTTGTTCGTACGACTGAGCCATGCGTATGGCTCAGTCATGCGACTGAGTCATACGATCCATTCATATGTACGACTGACCCACACGATTGATTCATTCGTACGACTAAGCCAGTCTGATGACTCAATCGTGCGTTTAGCTCAATCTCATGGTTCAATCGTGCGACTGGCCCATTTGCATGGTCCAGTCGTGCGACTGGATCATAATCCTTACTTAAACACATTCCTGAACCTTTAACGATACAGAACTATGTCTAACAACTGTAAACCCATATAATATGTTCATATAAGCTTGTAATAAACAATAATATAAATAAATATATCATTCAATAACCAATAATCATTCAACAAAGAGTTTTTCATTACATATATCAGAATATTACATCAATGTAACAAAATGAAAGTCATTTACATTTAAGCATACTAGAACTAGAACTAGGGACATGTGTACCAACAAACTCCCCTTTGGACCTAGTTCTCTCTCTATTCTTTGACCTCCTTTGTAAACTCTTCGTATCTCTTGACTCTTTCTTCTTTCAAAACCCCAGCATGAATATCAAGTGCAAAGCATAAGCGTATAACATGTTGAAACTGAAGTGCTTGCACGATATCCTGCGTATCAAAAAACAGTGGCCATTTGTATAATGTATAGACATCAGCCGCAGACAAGTTTGTGAGCCATATTGGGTCAAACACCCTTATTGTCTGCACAGTTCCTTCTCGATCCAAAACAATGACGGCTTCTCAAGTGCGCTAGTCATAGTACCACCATTTGAAATGGGGTGTAAAGTCTTGTGGCATCTCCCTCAAAGGTATACGAGACATTATGCGCGGAGGGTGCCATTTCAAGACAACAGTCGGCCTTCCAGTAATGGGATTAACTTCAGACCTTTTGATATACCTCGTCGGCTGTTGAGGTCTGAAGTTAACCCACCTGGTACGGAACTCTCTTTTCAGCGCAGCCTCAAACTAGCCTGATATCTTCTTCGGGTCGGCATATAGTAGCGTTAGGCGTGCCAGCTGGTTGAGCTCGAAACCGGGTGGAGTCTTTATATCATGTGGAAATCTAAAATACTTTATTTCCCTCTCCCTCTTTACTACGTAAACATTAAGATCCTCAAAGTATGCCCACGCTATGATCTTCCCTGACACCTTGAGATGCTTCTTCACTTTGTAGAGCTTGGTGTAGGTACTTGGCTTTGGTACAGCGCGTTGGGCTCGGATCTCTGAAAAACAAGCTGCCCATTTAGCCTTTCTGATGTCCACATCGGCGTCCGAGGATGGTGCTTGACTTGTTGATGACTCTGCCTCCTTTTCCTTTTGATTCAGCTTCTCTAATGTGTCACTGCCTAGAGTACTACCCAAATTGGGAACCACATTTCCCTCTCGGTCAGTGTACTCTGGATAGTGCTGGGCTGTGATGTCTTCAATCTCTATTTCATCCATGTCGTTCAGCTCAACGTCGCTAGCCACATCAAAGGTAGGAGCATCCTTGACGATCTCATCCGGATTCAGCCGGAACATCTCAGCAAGTTGCTCGTCAGTAAGGTCATGAATTATTTCTCCTTCTTCAGGAGTATAACTCACGGACCTCCTGACGATCCCTTGCAAATCAAGTATCATTGTTAATTGAGACTTGATTTGCTATAGGGAGCAACATCATATTCATCTTGCTGAGATGTTTGATCTGCTTGAATTAAACATGCAACATATCAATAATCAGTAGGTAATCCAGATAATCAAACAGTGAATAATAGAATCGAAACATTAATTACATAACATTAATACATGATTTCAAGTACAAAATTTTAATAAAATATAGACATCTAAGCTTTACTTTTGCCTTGAATCATGGCCGGGTCTTTAGTAGACGGGGAAGTAGGTAGGGCAGACGATGATGCTCCTTGGTCTTGTTTCCTCTTCTTTCTTTGCTCTTGACCAGGAGCAGAGGCAGATGCAGCTGCATCGCCTTCATCATCATCATCATTATCCTGCCTCCCTCGTGCTTCTCCATCACCACTCACATCATCATCATTACTGTCATCATCTTCACTATCATCCTCATCATCATCTCCTTCACCGATCTTTAGAGGCTCATCCTTAGATCCTTCGAGTTTGAGCATGATCTTCTTATTAGCATCCTCTAACTCCTCCAACTTCTTAGCAGATTCCTCCTTATGCTCTTGGAGTTGGGCAATCTGTTGTGCCTGCTGTGAGATCTGCTGAACTTGGAAAGCATTGAGCTCCACCAGCTGACGTAACTGTGAAGTCTTTTCTTCATCAGCGGTTAACAGCTTAAGCACCATTCTGTTCAGTGCTGCCAGCTGTTCCTCTACCCCAATGAAGGGTAGAGTAGATCCGGTGGGGAATGTGGAATGGGATGATGGTCCGGCTTGGTGGCTGGTGGTGGTAGCAGTGGCTGTGGTGAATATGGGTGGTGGTGAATGAATGGATGGAGAGGTATGGGGTGTAGCTGTGGAAGGTGGAGTAATGGTGGTGGGTGGTGTAGTGGTAGTGGGTGGTGTAGTGGTAGAGGGTGGTGTAGTGGGAGAGGTGATGGCTGAAGTGGTAGAGGTGGTGGTACTCAGTGTGAATCTTGGTCGCTTCCCCTTCTTCCCATAGGGCTGAGCCACCCTCTTCTTCCAAGTCCCCTTTGACCCGGAGGCTCCCCTTTGGCTACTGGGCTGGTCTGGGGTGTATGATGGATCTAAAGTAGCCTCCCCAGACACACCCTGGCATCCACCAACCGCCTCACGCCCCTCTTAGTGGCTACGACACGGCTTCCCACCGTTCATATCAGAAGCTCTTTGTCTGACTCCTCCTCCTTATCAGGCTGAAAGTCAGGGTGAATAGGAGCTGGTTCGGGTTCACCCTAACCGTCTCCTCCCTGATCTGAATGATGATCATCACCGTCTGAGTCATCGAAGGGTAGAGCTATCTGCTCCACAACTGAATCACTATCGTCGTGACACCACTTCTTCTTTGCTGGCGCCACATAATCTTCACGAGCCAGATGCCCAAACAGTCTCCTTACCGGGGGCTTCACCTGCTTGCCCTGGTACACCTTCATCCGCCCGAGGGTGGTGTCATCCATCACCTCAAGGACCACAGCGTCCTCCTTCTCCTTGGGCAGTGATGGGAGCTTCTGATCAATGATCATCTGCATGAATCGAGGGTACATGCAGAAGCTCTCTTTGCCCTTAGCCTCAATGTTCTCCACCAGATAGGTGAAGATCATCCTCGAGAAGCTAAAAGGGTGATTTAACACCAACGCCACGTAGGCGTTCTGAATCTAATCAGAAAGCTCGTCAAAACCTCCCTTTCGAGAGACGATGCATCTCAGCAGCACGTGTGCCAAGTACTTGAAGTGGGGGCTCAAGTTGCTCTTGTTGAGCACACCTGCGTTGATGTCTCCAGAGTACTTGGCTCTCAGGAAACATCCTCAACGTGTAAGGGGATGCAATCGTGGAGGGCAATCAGCATCATCCCTGAACTCTAGGACAGTCCTGAGATCCTCCTCAGTGATCTTTATATCCTCTCCAAATATGGAGCTCCTGATACGATGGGCTCAGAGGACCTGTCTACTGCAGCGCTTTCCCAGAAAGCCTGCTGTACTGATCTATATGGTGTGCACGGTGTTGAGATAGCCCTGAAAATCCTCGATTGCCGTAGAAAGGTAATAATGCCGGCAAACTCCGCTGCGTTGCGGGATGACAGGTAAAGATGAGCACAAATATTGTGCTTTGTGCTCATCGTCTACCGACTCGCCATCTGTGACACAAAGTAAATAAACGGTAGTAAGTGTCAATAAGTAACAGTTTGATTTAATGAACTTGAAAATTTTGTTCAGTCGTGCGAATGAACTGTGCGACTGAGATCTAGTCCTGCGCATAGACTGTGCGACTGAGATCTAGTCGTGCGAATGAGCTCATGCGTACGACTGAGTCATGCGATTGGGCTTAGACGTATGATCTTTCTTGCGTTTATCTCAGTCGTGCGACTGAACACATACATATAGTTCAGTCGTGCGAATGTGCAATTCGTCTATCTCAGTCGTGCGATTGAGCCATTAGCATAGCTCAGTCGTGCGATTGAAGTTCATCCGGGTGTCCATTCGCATCACAACTGTTTGTCCATTCAAATTCAATTTTTGAGCAAAAATTGATGTTAAACGTTGTGGATTCGCTCATTAGGTTCGCATATGTCCGACTAAGCTCCTTATAACTTTTCTTTGATCAAGATTCTTAATTTTAGTGGTCTAATGGTCAAACTTAGTTTCGGTTCGCATTTAGGTCGTATTTCGATCCTTAGGACATGTATTTACTGATCTTTAGGATGAACATAGTCACGCACTACCTGTAGGATCAATACAAATCATCAGAGAACGTCAAACAAAGGTTTAAGTCGATCAAATAAAATTTTGGCAGGGTGTGTGTGTGTCGTGCGTCTGAAAGGGCGATTGAGGTGAATGAGCGACTCTGACCGACTCCCCCTCTATTTATACTGGGGTGACTTTCAGTCGTGCGATTGAACCTAGTCGCATACTTGATTCGTGCGACTGAGGGTCATTCGTGCGACTGGACCCATTCGGTCACCTCCAATCATGCGAATAAGCGTCATTCGTGCGACTGTCACAGTCGGCCACCTCCAATCGTGCGATTGAGGGTCATTTGTGCGACTGTCATAGTCGATCACCTCCAATCGTGCGATTGGGTTCAAACTTATGCTCCAATCGTACGATTCGTCCATCCTCATGGTCCAGTCATGCGAATGGCGCATACTTATGAACTTTGACTTTATGACCATTTGACACTTAGCCCCTTTTTAACAATTGATAAAACATTTTGAGCTTTTGATCATCTCAGACATGATCCATTTATCCACCTGATTACCTCAGACGTGATCCATTTATCCACCTGATCACCTTAGACGTGATCCTTTTACTTTTACAGAAACAAGTGACTCAAGATTTACGTTAAGTTCATTTTGAGACAATCACAGAGATGAAACTCGTAGCACAGTCCGACACTGACATACTATACATAAAATTTGAAAAACTGGAAAACTGAACTAAGTAATAAAACTAAACATGTTTTTATGATTTTGTTAGGGTAGGGTTTAAACCACTTTAACAATCATTTTAAAATGATTCTTTCCCTAAGTAGAACAGCCTATTAGGATTAACATCATTTCTAAGATAGATTCATATGGAATCCGACAGGCATAAGCACAGTTACTTGGAACTTTTAAAGATATATTGAAATGGAAACAAACATATTTACATATCATAGTTTCTCATTCATCTAAGACTTCTAAGCGCTAACTGGAAATCATGTTTGATCTGTTATGTAACACACATTGATTTTGAACATCAAGCAGTGCAGCCACAATGATTGTCAGTATACTTGTCCACTTAAATCCATACACAGATTTTTGACACACACCAGTGATTAATTAGGTGAATTAGATCAACAAGTATTTGTGTGTCCCACAGGTATATGGTAATCAATCTTCCTAAGGAGATTTTTGAGCGGTCCGGGGAATAAGAAGATATTGGTTCTAAGAGCTTTCAAAGAGATACAAAGCCTCAGGTCAGTGCCATCGCACAGCAGAGAGGCGCAAACAACAATGAATTCTTATAACGGATAGGTTATGCCAGTGCTCAGGTCAGTGCCATCGCACAGCAGAGAGGAGTAAGACCTATCTTCTTCTTAGAGCAGTATACAATAATATACATTTCAGCAGTAACTTTTGTCATCTTTTGCTCTGTTTTCAGGTCTTTGAACACATTTGTGGCATTTAATTGCTCCTCACCCCTTATTGGAAATTGATTGATTGTGTAAACCAGGGAAACTATGGGAACCCACAACTTGTTGATTGATTTAATTTTAAGTTGAATCACCAATGGTGTCTACTAGTCTATTGTGTTGAATTTACTGACACATCGTATAATGACCTAGCACCTCCCTAGATCGATTTTCTCCATGTAATTACAGTTACAAATAAGCATACTATCATTTTCCCTATTTGTTAGACTTAGAATTCTCTAACTAACAATTTTCTATGATTTAATTAAACTAAAATTGAAAATCTTTTTGGTGTTCCATGTAACCCGATGCCTGTGTACCATCACTTTCCATAGTGTTGAATCACATTCTTAAATTTGTAGTTTTTGCCCTTTTAGCTTATCTGCCCTTCCCCCTTTTTTTAAGTAAATAAATACTGAAACTAAATTAATCTCCCCCTAAAATTCTAAAACCGAAGATTTTTTGTGTTTTTTGGATTTTTTTAAGACAGGAAAATGAACCTAAGAAAATAAATGAAAATAAAAAATAAAAAGAAAAAGAAACGAAACAAGTGTCAGACTAAGCATTTGCATCTTCGGGAATGACGTCATTTTTCTTTTTCATGCCGTTGACCTCTAACAGATATAAAAATCTAGGTTTATCAAACGGTTTAGTGTAGAGGTCAGCGCGTTGAAAATCAGTGTGTATTTTAACCACATTAATTAATTGTTTTTCATAGCAATAACGTATGAAATGATACTTTACGCCGATGTGTTTTGTTTTAGGGTGTTGAACAAGATTTTTAGTGACAACTATGGCAGCAAAATTATCAACAAAAATAGAAGTATTAGAAAGTTGCAAACCGTAGTCCCACATTTGCTGTTGAATACAAATGATCTGAGAGTAGCAACTTGCAGCAGCAACTTGCAGTAGCAACGTATTCAGCTTCACATGTTGACAAGGCAACAGATGTTTGCTTCTTGCATTGCCAGGTCACTAAACGCCTTCTAAAAAACTGACACCCTGCTGATGTTGACTTGAAGTTCATCTTCCAGTCGTCGTAGTCTGAATCACTATACGCAGTTAGCTCAAAGTCATCATCATGAGGACCCTAGTGTTGGAGTACCCTTCAGATAACGAAAAATCCTTTTCACCCCGATGAGATGATTTACTTTTGGTTTGGATTGATATCTGGAGCATAGACATGTGGCGTACATGATATCTGGACGCGAGGCAGTGAGATACATGAGAGAT